>DWJN01003944.1:0-12968 GCA_018248895.1 Carystus phorcus
GCCCCGGCCCCCGCCGCGCCCCGCCGCCCGCCGCCGGCGCGTCTCTCGGCCGCCTCCTTCCGTGCCTTTAATGATATTAGGAATTATGAGTTCACATACTTTCTTTTTTTTTCGTTGAGCTCGAGGACGGTTGCTCGTTATTAATGCTAACGGATAATTTTGCTTAGAAGTAAAAAATGTGCGCTTCAAACGTTAAACTTAAATAGGACTTAACTGGAAGCTATAAGGCAGTATAGTAAAAGACTTGGGGTTCGTCAGGGAGGGAAACCAAGAAAACCTATTGAAGTGTGTCGGAATGTGGGTGTGCAACTTTAGTCTGACGAACATTCAAATAAAGGTGAGGATGTTTTGTTTTTTCGAGTTATTATTTTTTGGGGAATTATAAAACGATCGAATAACAAATAATCTAAGCGACTGATGATGACATACATAATAATTATAATATTAATAAATAATAATAGTTTTAATAACTTGAGCGGTATGGATTTGAGTAAGCGAAACATTAACTAACTGTGCGACTACATTACTAAGTGAACGACTGGAAATACAGAGGTTTTTTGTATTTTACGTAACTCTAAATAACCGAAATAATAAAAGTATTTCGCGCATTGCAGAATAAAAACACAGGTGACCGGTGGGGAATGTCTGTTACTATAATTAAACATTATAATAGATATAATAGTTCCCTATTTAGCGTCACTATTTAATAAATGTGTAGATTTAGGTACTTTTACCGATCTTATGAAATGTAGGAAGATTATACCTACTTTTAAATCGGGTGACAAAACAAACGTGAATAATTATAGACCTATTTCGAATCTACCAACTATTAGCAAAGTCTTCAAAAAAATGTTATTAAACCAAATGCCTGACCATTTTAACGCTTATAATATACTTCATCCCGAGCAATACGGCTTCACTAAAGGCCGTAGTACAATTAACGTAGGTGCCAAGCTTGTAAAACATATATCTGCGACCTATCGAAAGCGTTTGACTGTGTTAAACATGACACTCTCTGCGGAGTGCGGAGTAGAGGGGCAAAGAAAAGCAGAATAGTCAAGCTTAATCATTATGGCATTAGAAACGCATCACTTAATTTGATTGCATCGTACTTAAAAGGTAGATTGCAATATGTTAGCACTAATGATACCAAAGCTTCGGGATCTCACTCTGCAATGGGTGTGCCGCAAGGCTCTATTCTTGGCCCTTTTCTTTTTCTAATTTGCATTAACGATTTGCCGTTTTATAATTACAAATACGCGGATATTTTGCTGTTTGCTGATGACACACTTCTAATATTTAAGATTAACAAAAATAAAATAAATTTTGACGACGTAAACAGTGCACTGTCTCGTGCATCACATTGGCTTACTGCGAATAATTTCTTATTAAATGCTACTAAAACCAAGTGCGTTGAATTTATGCTCCCAAATGTGCAGAAAATTACTAAAAGCCTTAAACTTAATAACGAAACTCTGTCAATGAAGCAAACTACACTTTTTTTAATGTTACTTTAGACTAAACTACTGTAGAACACTCATATATCTGTTCTTGCATGTAAACTAAATAATTCAGTATATGCTATTAGGAAAATTAGGCATTTTTCGGCCGCAGAAACTGCCAGATTCGTATACTTTCACTACTTTCATAGCATCATGGGCTACAGCATATTGTTGTGGGGTAAAGCTGCCGATGTAAATTCAATATTTTTACTGCAAAACAGGGCAATAAGAGCAATTTATAAATTAAAGTCACGTGGGAAATTTAAAGAATTGGTGTTTTAACCGTGGCCTCAATATATTTATAACAACATAATATATGTACGAGAGAATTTCAACATGTATAAGCAGTATAGTGATATACACAGTGGTCTTACAAGAAATAGACATAATTTGATTACTTCTTCGTCTCGCCTAAGTAAGTTACAGCGATCGTTTGTTGGGCTTGGTGTCCGTTTTGAAAAAAAAATGAAAATATTTTATTGATTCACAAGTAACATTATGTACTAGTCGCAAGGGCCCCTGTACTAGGTGGAAACCTGTATTACTGGGCTTCCCGCTCATCCACCAAGACGAATGCGTACAGTATACCAAAATAACATTTTGTTCGACATTATAACAATACAATAATACAAATTATACAATACACACACACACACACACACACAATTATATAATACAAAATATACATACAGACAGGTGTATGAGTGTAATTGGGTGGTATGAGTGTAAGCATAAAAGTATAAAAATTAAATTTTTAGTTTAATCTTAATTCAAGGTAATTAAAAATTCTGTCCCCGTGTGCTTCACTTTAGTTCTAAATGATAAATATTAAGTCTGCTTTTATAAATAGATTGTGCTGCAAATTGTATTTGTTTGAATTTTGTTTTACAATACAGAATTTGGCAAACCGTATTACTTCTACGTTTGAGGAATTTACTTTGGATATAGTGTAAGCTTAACTTAGATTGGCAAAGTGTTCAGAACGCGACAAGCCCGACTGTGTGGAGCACGAACAACGCGTGGGCGGTCTACGTGCTACAGAGCTGTGTACAACACACTTACAACGTGTAATAGTTAAGATAACGGTAACATAATATAAGCCAAAGTATAGATCGCGGCGCGACCTTTACCCTTCCCACCCACTGAGCCACCCCACGCGCTCACAACCAAATCCTACACGTACAGTAAGCATTTTTATATTCAAGAGATGCAAAGATGCTTTTTATTCGTTTATCGAGTAATATCGAGAGTTATACGCGGTTGTGATGGTTCAATGTAGCCCCGGTATGACATGTACAAGACACTATATTAAACTTTAACGATATTTTTTCTTTTTCAAGTTCAATACATACACGCTCAGATCACGATTCTATCAGGACAATAACTTAATAATATTTTAATCGTACTTTTTAAATTCTTAAATAAGTGCATCGATAATAAGATAATAAAGATATCCAAATTGAAATGACGAAATTATCAAACGCATAAACTAAATAGATAAGTTACTGTATTAAGTTACGATTACGTATTAATTCTCACATTCTCATTTGTATCGTGAAATTTATTGAAGAAAAATGTTATTTCACGTGTTTCCTACCAAACAAAAAGCATTATAACTTTTTTGTGCTTATATTCAAAAGATTTGTATTAAAGAGCACCACTATAATGTGTCCTTATAAATGTATTTATTCACAATTTAGAAATAGTCCTTCCAGACAGTGTCGTCACTGTTGGCCTGAAGATCCTCTGTGGGATATTAATGGAGGCAGGCTGGTGGCTGCCGGCTACAAACACCTCTGAATATTTTACTGGATGCTCTCTGGCCGCCCTGACCTTAAGCAGTATATGTAAATAACCAATGAGGGGCTATAAAACCATTACATTGTTGAAAGCTTCGCGGCAACAACGTATTTGACACGTATAAAATTTGTCTACCTTAATGAATCTGTTAAACAATTAATTTTGAGTTGTAAAATAAATGTAAGCCACTGGACGTGGACATTTGGTACGGAATTTATTACACGTCAATTATTTTGTTCAACGACACGTGAAGTACTTTTTCACAATAAACCAACTTTAATTATCTAAATGCGAGATTTATTATATTTAACAGTCAAAACTCAAGAATAAATGTTCAGATAAGTTCAAATGTTATATTGAGAAAAAAATATTTTATTTTCTAAGAAAAATGTCATCCATCCATCCTATCAATTTGAACGTCCACTGCGAGACATATTCATCCCTTTGTATGCAACATTATACAAGTTTTAAAATGTCAACTCGAAATTTTTATTCTGACTATCATTTTTTATTTTTTATTACAAAAACCTGACGACCTCTAACAGCTTAATTTCTTCAATTATATCATAAAATACTAGACCAGTCCATTCATCCATTCAGGAGCTAGGATGGCACATACATAAATAAACAAACGTAGCAGTTGTTAGCGCAAGCTCCGACAGAGATATGTTGCTATAATTGGGTCTAATCCGTTTAATCCCTGTAGAACGCCATCCTATAACGTGTGTGACAGTGTAGGCAAATATTATTATCATTATAATTAGCGTCCCGCCCTCGCTAAGCTTCTATAAAACTATAGCTATTGTTCTTCAAATTAGGAACGTATTCATTTATCGCTATAGGTGAAATAAAGCAGACAAAATATCAATTATGAACCTAACATAATGTCCATAGCAACCCGTATCCATTTACTCGTATGTCCCCTGACAAGACCCCCAGGATATAGCGACCAACAAGCCAAGGATCGTCTTAATCAGTGATTTCCGTGTCACGCCTGTTCAGGCGGTCCAAAATGTTTTGGTATCTGTATTGTTAACAAAATCAATACAATAAAATTGTCTAAATATATTAAAGGTACTTATTTGACCCTGTCATATTTTTGTTCTTAGTATAGATTTCTTACTCAGCATAATATTACGTTGAGGATCGACTTTGGTACCAGCCCCACAAAAGACCACCGAACCCTACGAAGACGATACGAAGAAGTGACCAGATGATGCAAGTTTCTGGTTTGCCGATTGTTTGAACCACCTTTTCGTTTATATAAACAAAGCTTATATTTTTCCCAATATAAATTAAATTTTTTTCTATTATAAATTATTAAATATTCAGTAACATATACACGAACAGAAGAATTATATATAAAAGATGGTCGGATGAACCTCGTCATCGCCTACCTTTCAATATAATTTTCAAATAAATGGTGAATTCCAGTTTGTTCTCAGCGGCGCGCGGTGACGTCAACCCTGACCTCCCACCATTGGGGGCTCGGTCTTACTGTTTGTTGACTACTTCAATATTGCTTAATGTGCTTAATGGTGGTGCCCCGCCTGTCCAACGAGAGGTACAGGGCTCGATTCTTGATTTGGTCGTGTTATATTGTTAGACCGAGCCACTAGCGAACCAGATAGTACGGAGTATAAGAGTTTCAGTTACTGCTACGAATTTGCGCTTGACAAACAAAATTTTGAAACGCTTTTAGGAGATACAACTAGTTCGCAGCATAAACTGTTTGCGTTCCTGTACGGAGATGCTTCGTCAATGAAAAACTTTCAATTAAAAGTAAATAAGTACTTACCTAGAGCAGCGAGGATGCCCGCCGCCCAGAAGACCTCGCCACAGAGTGCGGGCAGGAAGAGCAGACCGCCCATGCGGCTGCCGAAGGAGTCTTGCAGCGGGTCCAGCATCGTCACGTAGCCCTGCTTCCTCATGGGGTTCGCGAAAAATATTCCCCCTGTACCCAAATCATAACTTACAGCTTGTGGACATGCACGCAGCTTAAAAATATTAAATTGAAAGTAATTTCCAAACGTGAAGGGTTCCCTCCATCTTTGAAACCAAATCTACGCCTTCGTTCACAATCCTGTGCATTTGCAAACTGTTCAACAATAAGACTCTTTGTAACACATCAGTAATTTCCTGACAGTAATCTTCTGTGATTATTTGTCAGCGTTTATATCCGCTGTTACTATAAAAAACAGAGACAAAGGTGCTGCACAGCTTTTCCAAGGTCGTCAATTCCGGGGTCAGTTCCTAGGGATATTAACATAACGCAAGTGTTCGTCTAGTGTTATTAATAAGTAATGGAGACCACCGAAGAGAGAGATATTTTTGAAACAATAGACCGTGAGCCGCGAAAAGGTAGATGAGGGTCACGAGGGTCACAGCACAAAGGGCGAGACGAAAGTATTGAATTTTGCACAAAATGTTATTTCTGGCACCGTTTAGCGAACACCCGCGAAACGACGATAGACTGAGTTGCTGTGACATAAGCTGCGATTGTCATCAATATTTAAAAATCTATCAGCTCTGAAATATCGCTCTGTACATATATGTAGTACACGGCTACAGCTGACTGCGTGAACATTACATGAAGAACATTATTTTTAAATAATTTAAATCGACTCTCCCACTTGCGACATATAGCAAAAAATACCAGGAATTTATAACAATGTTAAGTGTGTTAAAAAAAATGCGTAAAGTAGATGTATGTATATTGAAGAACAGCAATTTATTTAATAGAATGATCCCAAACCTCTTCACGTATTTTTATTTACTATTAAGTCTTATTCACGGTTTAACGACGACTACGTTGTAATCGCACAGGAATATGGAAGCTTCTCTCGTATACTATAATAATATGTCTTTCTTCGCGGGTCAAGTGCTCAAGTGAATATTGTGTAACGCTCGCAATACCACAATGCATAATGCCAAAAATCGATTTCCGAGTTTCCACGGAAACCCCTTGTTCTAATTTATACTTTACGTTAATGATTCAGGTGAATGAAGGTAAGCTTTGAATACTTCATTAGTAGTTATTGTAGTGTACCTCGCGTTGAATGGAAGCTTGAGCCCTTGAATATTAAATATCTCAGTAATTCGCTAAGCTGTGACTATATAACTTTATACGACTTTAAATATACAAATAAACATGGTAATGTTAATGCTTCTCATTTTACTCGTGATGAGGCTTATAAAACTATGGTTTCCTCAAACACCCACCACGTCAAAGATGATTATTAGATATCATTACAAACGCCTACCGAAAACTAAGGAGAGAGCGTATCCGAAGGGCGCCTGGCACCAGACCAGGCCGCTGGTGTAGATGGCCTCCGCTGTGCCGTTGATGTAGCCGCCCCCGACCCACGTCGCTGCAAAACATTCGCGCATTCAACAGAATCATACACCAATACATACATCTCTACGGAACCACCATAACACTAATATCCCGTGGGAATAGACTAAAGTTAAACTATTTTCAAATACATTAAACACTCGTAAAAACATCAAAATCCCTCAAAATGTTTAGAAATTAAGTGACACACGAACAAATTTTTTTCTTATATACAAAGATTTTGGCTAAAATGTTAAGCCTATCTATGTATAATTTTCCAAAATATATCTAATACCGTTAGTTACTTCATCTTTATTCCAAGTAGTCCTGCAATATATTTTATTGTTTAGATTTAGAGCACCTCGCTAAGAATCTTACTTTTTTTTCAAGCAAATCTCGCGTCAAAAATCTTTCCTATATATTGCGCTTACAAGCTAAGATATACAGATACTATAGTGAGCGTGTATGTGAATCACACCTGTCATAGTGAATATGCCCACGAAGAGCCCAATGGACCGTCCAGCCAGCATGACCTCCTCTTCGGAATCGTTCCCCGGGGGCTTCTTGCGGCCCGCCCAGATACCCACGGCCAGGATCAGCACGTAGAACAGGATAATGGAAATGACGCCCGCTACGTTGATCATCTTTGCTGATTGATTGTACCTGCTGTGAATAAAGTTTGTTCAGAGGACAATTTCTGATCAAATAATATACAGTGAGTTATATACCGTTACACCATGTAAACGTTCGTAACCAATTTGTAGCGTAAATATTTCTACGTACAATTCGATATCCGCCTCATATGTTGGGAGATAAAATGAAAATTGATACAATATTCACACAGCACCAGTAGCGTCTAATGCATACCAATACAAGGCTGAGACATAAATCTTATATGAATACGAGCAGTACTATATTGGTCGCCTACTTCTGACAGTAATCCAGATCTGTTTTTAAGTTACTTGTAATTTTAAGCGGATATTAACAGGTAAACTGAGTGATTCCTATGGGATAGGATAAATGGGATTTAAATAGCTGACTACGAGTGATATTACAAACTGCATAGTTAAACAGCGGGCACATTACGTCTTTAAATTACTACCATTTCTACTAACATAAAATAATGAGAGGTCTTTATTGCGGCATGTAGATAACTAGATAAATTTTCATTTATAGGTTTTTTAATGTGAATAGCCAACATTATTCCTACTTCTTCATTACTCCAACTGACTAATAAATATTTCAATAAACAAAGGTCAGCCAACCGAGGTTCGATACATTACCACTATGCATGAGTACCATTGAATTAAAATTGAGTAATGCAGAACCCAAGAGGGGAAACCGTTCCAGATAATATGATCCGTTGACAGTAATTTATCCCAAGACCGTATTGCTGGAAAGGTTATCAAAACTGCAGGATCCATGATAAGGCTCCAAACATCTCAAACTAATAATACTTCATACAAAATATTAGGGTAATGCGAATTTTAAAACTTTGGCCAAACTAGCTCGAAACATTCGTCTACTTTACTCCAACACCTTTGCCATTACAACAATTCCCACTAAAAACTATCCTAACTTCAGGTGCATTTCCTTTTTATTCAACTCGTATCGTTAAAGGTCAAAGGCGTAAGCAGCACCTTTAGCAGGGGGCGAAAAGATATCGAAAATATCTCCAATTATGCACGAGCCGAGGTCGCGATCCAGAACCAACCTCAGACGTTGGCTCATAAATGATGAACGAAGTTTGTTTGAAGGTTCGTGTGCCTCAAACATTTGCGGCTACAAAACGTACACTGTGTTGTTGGATCGATCAATAAAAGAAATAATATCTACGCGAATGTGTAGAGCTGCGACTGTGGCGAGATAAGGCTCCAGTACAATGATCCAAATATAACATCACGCCAAATAACAGCTGATACTCACTCCTAATTCAAACTCCGAAATATCCTACATATCAAATTATGGATCAGCCTTTTAGAAGAAGGTACTCACGATTACCGTAAAACTCACCTGTTCCAAAAAGAGTCCCCCGACTGCTTTAAGCCCTTCGCAGCCCCTCTCGAGTTTCTAACGTCTATTCATCAAATTTCACCCGCATTGAAAGCCAATAGAAACACGGTCTATCATAAAATATATTCATCTAAATATTATAAACACTATTGATATGTCACTCGCTCTGGCCGTTTTTTCTATCGAGACGATCGTGTCGATGAGGCGTTACATGTTAGGCCTCGCGGCTACTGCCAGCGCAGCTGTCGCCCCACCGAAGGGAGGTTTTCTGCGAAGGGCTATTCCTGGTCCTAAAGCTTAGCCCGCACATGAGCGCGCGTTCCCCCGGCCTCAGACATTAAAACTAGTGTCGTTTGCCGCGTTACGTAACCCGCCGTGTCCACATTCCGCGAGCTCACGTGCGAGATGTGACAGGTCGCGGCGACCGGAGTCGGGCGAGTCGATCGATCCCTTGACGTCATTGGTCGCGGCCCGACCGAGCGGCGCATGCCCGCACCTCCCACTCAACACTCCTACCACTGCTTCCGCGGTACGAGCGACCGAAGCTACGTTTAGTGTACATCTCCACCTTTAAATATTGCCTCGAAACATCTGTTAAAAGCCACGTCTCCTTGTATGATATTCTAGGAAAAAATCTTGTTGGCCAAATCGGGCGGAGGCAGTGAAACGTAGAGCCATGGTACCAACTCCAAGTTCCATTGACAAATTGATTGACGAGAAGAACTGTAATGGGCCCTCAGTTATCGATAAGATAAAAATAGTCCCAGGACTCTTAAAACCTTCAACAACCTCTAAGGAACAAAAGCCATAAAGATGTACCTTTACATGACGCCATGATTAGGAACAAAATGACCATTTACGTTAAGATTTAAAGGTTTTTTTTCTATACCTTATGCAAAGAACAAGAAAATGGCATTTACTTCCAGGTAGTAGCTAACCTAATTCAAACAATAGACTTCTGGATTTAAAGGATTTCAAGTTATGGTCGCGCTATCGTGGGGCCAACTATCAAGCTGGTTTACCAGGTCCTACATAGCGGTCGTCACCTAGCTGGTATTTCGCACCATTTTATTAACTGTTCATATATTGTATATATTATTATCAAACTAAACTCTAAAAAATATATACAGAAGATGTAAAACTTACAAGTGGTGCTTACTCATAATCAGGGCCTGTTGCGACGTGGTTCGTTAATTCTTAAGGGCTGCAACAAGGTCTGAAAAGGCAAGGCAAGCCCGACGCTTCCGGCTTGCCTCCTGCATTGGATTCTGAACTTTATACTCAGAACCAAGAAACTACTATTGCACGACTAGGATTTACTCGTTTTTGTAAAGCTTAATATTCACATACAAGTATGTTGTACTGCAAATAGTACATCTACGAGTATAGATAATGCTGCCCTACCACCTACACTAGCTATGGACCAAGTAAAACCTCGTAAATCATCAGAGTCAAACGTGTTAAATTATAATATTATTAATATTATGCTAGTTTCATTGATAAATTGAGAGCACTCAGTAGGAATTGCTTTAAAAAAATCAGATCCGTCATTTAGCGGCTCTACTTGTTCGGTTATTGCTACAATCTCCGAGAAAATGATGTACAGGTAGTTTTCCTAGAATGATACACTTTTATCCGGCGATATTAGGACATTTATCTGAAGATCTCGAAGGACTAAGGTTTTCGTTTTTTGTTTTGCGCTACATAAGTTTTGCCTAGCTGGATCATTTGGGTTGACACTTCTTTGTGGATAAGCCAAGAAAACAAGTTTCCTATTGTTCTATTTATTTCAACTTCCACGGCTCTAAGTATAATAAATACATTTATTAAGTGTAAGCGAAATATGTGGAATACAAGCAGGCTATTATTTCTCCCTTTATATAATTTAATCTATGTCTTATTCCTAATTCAAACATGACTGAATGCGTTCGTATATTTAATTGTCAATATTGACATTGTATCTCAAGCAAGTGACGTCAGCATATGCGTTTTTGAAACATTTTCAAAATTTATTGCGTGCCTAGAATAAAATTTGTACAAGTGTTATTTATACACAGAATTTTCCTGTGAATAATATTCTATTATTAGTGGTCATAACAATCTATAACAATGCATGACACGGTAAGGTTTATTATCAGATACAGATAAGCTATCTTAGTCGTCATTTTAGGTACTATTTGTTTTCCGAGGGGGTATTCTTAAAGATACCCGATGATGTGGGATTTTTAGACTAAAATCCCCTCGCGCCCTCGAGAGCCAACTGAAATGTGCGCGGAAGCTCCAGAATTTCCAAGGAACACGCCGCTGCCTCCCCTGCGTAATACCCAAATGGCCGGTTCTCTATCACGTCCTATCTGGACGGATAAGGACGACTCATTGTGCCGCACCGCAGTAATCGCCTTTCGGTTGGAACAAGGCCGACCCCTCTCGGCGATATCCTTCCTCGCCATTACGGTTCCACAGAAGGAGACCAAAGTCTTCCATGAAATCTACTCCACAAACATAATCGTTACCAAATTGTAGTTATAAGTACTACTAGATAATTACTAGGTTACAAACATTTTGCAAATTCGTTGAAATTACTAGAAGTTTAAATGTTGATCACAGAGATCCCATCAAAGTTAGCCCTTCGTCTGTCTTTATCGACCCAATCTGTCTCATTCTCAGTGATGTAGAAGGGCTCATGTCCTTTACTAGTCTATTATTGGTAGATTTTTTTTATTACATTTGCGTATCATATAAATAGCCTTAATTCCGAAATTGCAGAGTCAATACTATTTTATTTAAATTTCTAATTTATCACTCCTTTAAAAAATCATTTTTTGCCGACTTCTACAGATAGTTCGTATGGCGGATGTGTGGAAGACGTGCAACAAGATCCGGGCGGCGGCCTTCCGCGTGGGGCTCAACCTGTGGGACTGGTACCGGCCGCTCGACCCGGACGACAACTCCCTCATATCTGGTATCATTCTCACGCAAACACTCTTAGGGTGCGGTTCCACTGAGACTTAGCGGAGCAGAGCAAAGACGAGCTGTGCCGCGATTCACCAATCACATAGCTTGAAATACACATCTAGACCAGGGTCGATAATTGAGATTTGTGAATCGCGGCACAGCTCGTCTCTGCTCTGCTCCACTCCGTCTCAGTGGAACAGCACCCTTACTGTTAATAACAATAGTCAGTAGACAAGGGTCTTTGAAGTTGTATCAAGGTTTATAAATTCCCAACAAGGGTCCAGCATCCTTTTCATAGAAATAGAGCTTTTTATTTTTCTGGTTATAAGCTACCATCCTTCAACAACAACCAGCCGTGAAATGTTTGTACATGTAACAAAGTTAAAGAAGTTGAATCCATTCAGATATTAGTTCATGACTTTTCTCCCAACTTATTGCATGGCTCCATAGCGAAGACTACACACTTTAAGATGCCTCATTCTTTTACGTTTAAAAACGTAGAAATTTAAAATAATCATAATCCTTAGGTTCCCAGAAATGGACCCTGTTAAGCAGAAAAGGTCCAGCAGCATTTTTGTAATTTTGAATAAATCTACCATTTTGAAAAGCGGAGGCGTCATGAAACATAACATCTACATTTTTTTAAAGTAATATAACAGTGCCTTTTCATTGGAAGAATCTCTGTCATTCCTGATAAACTTGATTAGTAGATTATGTGTGTAATTCGAGATCATATAATATGTGGACTGGATCTTTTGGTCCAAATAGAATATAGAACAACCATCACTTGTCGGGGTGCATATTGTATCCATAACAATGGAAAGTAACTTGAATACAACTATATTCAGAGTCAAAATTCGTGTCGGTGTTGGCGGGGCCGCTCCGCGCGACGGTGGGACTGTCTGACGCGGAAATCGCTCAGCTGGCGGACTACTTCCGCGCGCAGGACGGCCGCGTGCTATACCACCAGCTCTGCCAGATCATCCACGGGGAAGGTGACATTCCCAACACCCACTAACTACAGAAGAAAAAGCATACAGTTATATAACTCTTATTAAATCGGGGAGTACATGTCCGTATAATGTTACTGGTATCATTTATTTATATTTTGTATTTCAATAAGTACACTATACACAATTGTAAACTTGCGGCAAACACCAATAAACAAGGTAACTTTTATTAAAATTCCAGACTTATTAAAATTACAACACTACCTACGTACCTTATCAATATTTTTGTAACTTAAAATCTATGTTTGACGCAATAAATAACGGAAAGAGGCGTTTAATTTATTTCGTTTTATGTTTAATCAGATTATATTTCTGATTCAAAAATAGATGTCCTTATAGACCTCTAAATTAGGT
>DWJN01003945.1:0-12966 GCA_018248895.1 Carystus phorcus
ATAGAGGAAGGCTATAGACTATAGAACATCACGCTAAGATGAATAGGAGAGGAGCAGCAATAAAAAATATTGCGAAAACGGCAAAAGTTTGAGATTTTCATGCGTGCGCTGAGTAAACGGTGAAAGTTACTAAAAAATCATGTGTTACAATATTGTTCCCCTCTAAAAGTTTATAAAAGTCCGCGACGGCATATGTCTAGCTTTTGAGGTTACCCAACAATAAGCATTTTTATGGTTATCAAAGTAGTTCTAATATAATAATTTATATGGCAAAACAAAGTTTGTTTTCAATTTGCTTATTTACGTAACACGTAGATTTTTTTATACAATTCTTATTCCTGTTCTTGCCTATATATTTCTTATTAATAAAATGTGAGCATGTCCTTTATATCTAGCCATTTATAGGATTCAGTGATCTGGAAATAGTAACCTATAATGATTATATCTCTAGAAAATCTTATTCATAGTTACGCTCGCTTTTTATGTTAGATTCAATCATTTATTTTATAGCTTTTTATTAGCTGTATTGTTATGTTGGTTATTTATAGTTAAAAATTAGCACAGTACCAAGGATATTATTCATCTACACTTGCTTATAGTCGATTGTATTTAGAACTAAATATTTATTCAGACTATTTTTATAATATTTTTCTGTATTCAATGTTTAAAAATGTGGCTAGAAATATTAAGATTGATTTTAAAAGACGACAGCTGAAGCCCTGTAAGGAAATATTCATAAAATTCTCCTCATATCTTAGACCTTAAGAGATTTATATTTTTTTATACTGTATGTTATATTCTTAGGCTGTGGCCTTGAGGTTTAGAGTGTATGTACATATACCGGCGTGTTGCCAATTAATAATATTTGTGCCTGCATTCTTTACTGTCATGTTGTAAAAAATCTGAAACGGGCAATTGTAACACGACACTTTGAGATTGCTTTGAATTGGTTTGTGTAACAATTGGTGTTAAGTGTACGACCTATTTCCATTTACCACGTCTACATAATAAAAAATCTAACATACTGACAGGCAGCACTGACTAGAGCGATGGGTCTAGAAACAAAATATTTCACACGAGTTTCCTATAATATAGGTGATTGTTAATAGTGCCTTGTGAACTTCATCCCAAGAGGGTGATATTTGATATTAAATTGTTTCATGGAACTTTAGGGAACAAAGTAGGCATAAAATTTCAAACAGCAACTCTTAAAAGTAACAATAGGTTACCCAATTCATTTAACACGGTTCTCAAAAAACATCTTTTAAAATAATGGTGATATGTAAGTAGGTACATATAAAAAATCTTATTTCAGTGTAATTAACTGGGTTTTAGACAGCTGGTACATATTACTTATTGCCACAATTTACGTCCAACGAGGCGAAGAAGGGCAGTAGCATTAAATATCTATATTTATTATTTATTTTTACTTTATAAAATGTTTCGTTTTATTCTTTGGTGTGTACAATAAAGAATATTGTATTGTATCTAACATATTAAAGTAGGAAGTAGACTGGTAATATTTCCTATTTCTCAAGCTAAGTGTAGCCGGAAGAATGTGCAGTTTCAGCCTTATACAGCAATATTATATTAGGTATACATCCTCGTTTGGAGTAAATGTAATTGGAGCTACATACAAAGCAATTGTTGGCAATATTAATGTCAGCATACGTCGAATATTGAAGTGAACCTATGTACCTGTTTATTGCGTTAAATGCCTGTCTGCGTTATATAGGACTGGATAAAATCATGTATTTATTATTTATGTAACCTTGGACAAGTAAAGAAATATTTGTTTAGGTACTTAACGGGCTAAGGAATTTCATTACGATTAAATAAGTAAAATATACATTCAGTTATTTATTTATGTTCAGATACTTAGGATCCGTATATATCAGTGAATTATATATATTAATTTTCTGGCTCTGACATTGATTCAAGTACTTTATTTCCGATGATAATAATTATCTCCTTCTGGAAATAGCCTTTTATTATACGCGTTACTGTCAAGAGTTAAGATTTATCTTAGCACGTTAGTCAGACTTGGATATTGTTTTGTTGGTTCCCTCTTCAACATGTACACATAGTTTACTGTTCGACAAAAGCGGTATAGAATATTTAGTTTCTATGGAAGTTATTAAGCGAGTGGATAACTTTCGGGGATTACTTTTTTCTATAAATTATATTACTTTATTAGAAAAAAAACCTTCATCCTCAAGATCCTCAGACTTTTATAATAAAAGTACGAGTTATGATACAGTCACAGGGTTAGGTTAGTTTATAAATAACTCAATGCACGTGCCTAGAGCACGTGTCGTGCCAAAACTTGCTGCTCGTCGCTGCGATCACATATGTATATACTTTTAAACCATGTATAAACACGAAAAAAAAATCATTGGTAAGTGCTTTGGTAAGTATTGGTAAAAGTTACCTTAAATTTTACCTTTTATCAGCGTCCAAAATAGTACTTATTGAATGGCATTTGATGAAAACAATTACAAATGTTAATCTATCGCTATAACTTAACGCAGCGGGGTTATCTTTACCACTTGTCTTGTAGCTACATGACGCAAATGCGGATATAATAATGTTTTCTTGTAGAAAATATGTTCAAGTACTTTTTATCTTTTCTATATATTTCTTGTCTAGCCGTTTACTTGAGAACATAATTACTAAGTCTAGAAGAAGTAGGTACGTTATCGCACTGTTTACGAATAAATAATTAAATCCATGTAGGTGAAAGTATGCAAGCACAAATAATGATTGTGTAAACGATGTAACTTTTTATCATCGTATTTATCTTTTATCGTAATCCACTGTAGCAAGTAAATTATATACGCATAAAAACTTTCAGGATTTTTTTTGAACAACAAAATAAAACTCCTTTTATTCCACTAACTTATAAGAAATTGTGATTATTAATTAATTAGGTTATTGGTCATTAATTTTATTTTCTGAGTGCTTGTGTGAAGACCTTTATTTACCCTGCATATTGCGGAAACACGAGGTTAGACACTGTCTCTGGTAGTTTATTTAAATCCAGGTTCACAATACATTAAGGTTGAGGTCAATCGTAAAAATATCAACGAATGGCTAAGTTTGCGTCAAAATAGTGAAACGTGATGATATTGAGGTTAATATTTTTGAATACTTTATTGAATACTGGTCCTGTTAACTATAGTATTCAATAAAGTATTAAAAAAACATCTCAATATCATCACGAGGATAACAAGATTAATTAACTTCGCTTCTCCAACTATTGTCAGTATTGTAGGATTTTAGTAAAATTGAATGAAACGTTACATCATATTACTACAGTGATTACTGTAAAATTAATTTTTAATGCGATTGGGAATATGCACCAATGTTATGGTGATCTGTTTAGTGTGTAATACTACAGTCTGTAAAATAATTCATACAGGATCAAAAAAAAAATTGCGTAACATTCAAACGAATCTTTTTAATAGTAGAGCTAGGTTGCTTAGAGTAGTTGGAGCCATCGAATCCAGGTGGCGAGAATGCTCGGTTATATAGAAGTAGGAATAATGTAATTTCTATCAAAACACAAGCAGTTGTTGAGGGAAACTTAAAAACCCGGAATGTAGCTGGAAGCTGATCAGAGTCTGTACAAGTAGTAGTATAGTTTAGTACTATTGTAGTAGTACAATTTTTATAACAGTGGAATCATAGATCAGATGGTTTCTCAGAGATTTTTCAAGAGTTATGCTCTAGAAAAGAATTCGCCCACACATATTAACTTTAACTTGACTTGAGATGATTGAGAGAGAGTGTTCTTAGTGGGTGGGAACTTTCCTAACCTGAACAGGTAAATCGTTTCAGAATACAGTTGCCTGAATTGTACAGGAATAGCGGAAGAAACCTAATACCAGAATTATTAGAGGTTTTCTTTTATTTGGTTCACAAACTGAATGAGTTTTAAGATTTGACTAAGATCCAAATGTTTTCTTGAAGGTGGAGTAATGATTATGAAATTTATGCATATGGTGGAGAAGAGACATTTCAGATAGGAAACAGAGGAGATAGAGATATCTTATTAATTTCGATGGATTGTGGGCCATTTGTTTGTGCAAAATTGAGATGTATGGCCTTGAGGAGACTGAACCTGTATCGAATACAGTTGTTCAAATCTGAATTCATTAACATACAGGTATTTTGCCGCCACCTATGCACTTTATTTTTTATGTTCGTTTCGGTAAGTTGCTTAAGGTGTTATATAGGTGATCTGGTTTAAGGTGTTTAACATAATTGATAATCAATCAAATCGGTCTAATCACCTATTTATTATAAATCAAACGAATACAGTTAGGATAATTCAAGGGACAGGTATATTTCGCATTGATACCATTTTCAGTAACAATTGTGAACAACGCGTTTAGATAAGCAAATAGAAGGTATTATTTTAAATATGTCGTCATATTCGATGAATGAAGAACCATAAGTCGAAGATCGGAACAGTTTTGTTTATAAACATGAAACGTTTGTCATCGACTGTTCTAACTATTGTCCACAGTTTCTCCCGCCGTGGCTAGCAATTCAAGGAAACCGTGACAATTGTGAACACCTCAACATGAAACATCATTGACGTCAGCTATATGGTGGGAATGTATCTGTATAATCTATATAGTCTTTGGTGGTAAAACGCATTAACTTAGTAGAAGCCTATTCGCTCTTGACTTGGAGACATTAACATTATAATCTTGCTTATGGTTTTCGTTTTTTGGTTTTGGTATGTGGAGTGAATAGAAACCATACCATCAGATGTACTGTAGTCAAGCATTAATTTATAATTAATAAAAGAAAATCTATACTATACATACATAGATAAACGTAAAATGACTTGTCGATTGACTTAACAAGTATATTTTGATACTACATATAATATATAATTAAATTTTAGTCGAAATCATCATAGCTAGGCTTTATTTAATTTGATTCACAAATACTTTGATTTAATTTACACTCGATTTTATTTTATCATGCAAATAGCAAATTCAGCAAAAATATTTTGTTTTGAAAATCATTCCCGAATATATAGTAAATGGAAAAAAACGTATAATTTACTCGTTAAAATTAAACAATATTATACGAATTAAATGTATGATGCAATGTGCGTGCCAAAGTGTTAAATGACTTACTAATAACTGTTGTAGCCGTTACTAGTGTCTTTTATATTGCTGTTTTCTAAAGCTACAGAAAACATTTTACAGTTTCATGCGCGAATGTATTGCGAATGTGGTATGAATGTATTGCGTGAATAATGTCATAACAAAAGCCTCCAATCAAATAATATTATACCATGATTTCAAAACTATTGTTAAGTATATTTTATACACGATATAAATCAAATTTGTTCTAGTTATTTAATATAATAACCATTACTTAATTGGAATGGACACCAATAATGTTCTCACTAATATTTGATTCCTGTTTAAAACTATTAAACTTCATAGAAGTAGTGGTTTTAATTTATTAGTCAAAAATTTTGTTGTAATGAGTAATAGTTAAGAATAATTCTTATTTTGCCGAACACCTGTACACATTTTGTGGCTATGTAGACTTCCTCCTATTTAATTTTGTTGCTTAAAGATTGTAATGTTTCTTATTTCAGATATTATAAACGAGGTAAGGTGTGTATACAACATATAGTATAAATTGAGCTGTGTATGATTTAATAATGTTATCGAGTATAAAAATATCTTTTTGATAGCTTTCGAAAAATTAAGGTTACGTAAATGACACATCAATGACTTCTCTTAAATTTTAGTTTTCGAATTTAGTCATCACGTACATTAATATTACTTATTAACCCGATATAAGTTAGTTATTTAAAATCGTGTAGAAGTTTATTTTATCATTAATGGAGATAATACTTTTAAAAGTAACCAACTACGTCTTAGAACAAAAATAATAATAAAGGTCATAATATATTACGCCAATGAAATAACTTCATATCTTAGCCAGTAAAGGCTAAGACCCAATAAAATTATGTCATTAACATTCGTCTGATATAGGGCAATAGTCTAATAGGTGCAATAACTTCCAATTTGTTGTTAAATCATAAACTGCGTCAGCAATCTTATGTTATTTTGTGTATAAAAGGTAGTTAGATAGCTACTTACATGAATATGGAAATTTCTTATAAATATTTATTTATTTTGTCATAAATGCATATCTAATTCTTACCAGGTAAAGATAGTAAATTATGTAGTACCTACATATCGACTACCAATTACTGACTACATAAATTATAACTATGATCTAAATAGACTTTACTTTTGTAGTATAAAAAAAAGATTATATTGGTATATAAAATTATGGAATTAGAATTTATTAGCTTTACTCGGTACATGAGACGTAAAAATGCTCTTATTGGCACGATTCTTCTGTGCCGGAGTACATATCAATCATCTAGTTCGCCTAAAAGAGTACAGAAATATTTCTATACATAGGTATAGTAATATGTAGGTAAGTATGTTATTTTATCTAGCCACGAGCGAATAATTATTGGTTGAATAAACTTTAAAATTTGTAGGTACGTACGTAGCGCGACTATGACCTATAATGATTAGACATAAGCATAATCAATATTTTTTTAAATTTCATTCCATTTTCTGTTCGTGTGTGTTATTGACCTCCTCCTAAAGAGCTGGAGCAATTTTAAGTGAAATTTTTATATGCATACATATCACTACATAGTATAAAACAAAGTCGCTTTTGTCTGTCCCTATATCCCTATGTATTATGTATAATACGTTCACAGTTATTCTGTAGTGTATTTAGTATCAGCATTGCCCCCGTGCGAAGCCGGGACGGGTCGCTAGTATATGAATAATACAAGTGAAGTTTGTTTCTTTCATAAGAATTTCATACATTCTTCTATTTGCAAACTGAGCACATTAAAATGCAAATACAAATAACAGGACCAAGTTGGTTGTTGTCTTAAATCTCCGACACAAACGAACTTTTCCATGACTTTATTTAAGTTTTCATAAAACTACTGAGACTCATAATATTTTCGATTCGTGAGTTAATTAATTAATAAGTTATTATTAATAATTTAATAATGAATAATAATAAATATATAATAATAATTAATAATTCGTGAGTTAAACCTATTTAAAGATACAAAAAAATACAGACGAATCTCCTCCTTTTTTTAAGTCGGTTAAAAAACTTGTGTAGAAATAGTTTTATTTTCGTAGATATTATTAACAAAAGGCACCGAAGTATTATTATCCTAATTATTATATAGGCAATTTTTTGGCACGCAAACAAAGATTAGATATATTTGGTGTAATAACCGGTGTATTTGTATATACTAACACCATATTTTTTAAAACCTTTCTAGCTCTTTTAACAAATTTAATTTTAATCGGTTTACCTTTTTATATTTGTCCAACCGAATACCTTTGACAAATTAATTTGTGTAATTTTTACGTTATACAAATTCATTTATTAAGTAACCTTGTCCTCAATTTTATGTTTTTTCGTGTGTAGTATGTAGGTATTTTATATTTCAACCCTTTTAATCACTGTCCCTAAAATAAATCGAAATTCAAAACGTTTACATAAAATCACCGGCTAAAAAATTTGCTTATAACTTGTTTGAAATGTGAACAATATTGTTTACTTTTATAGCAATTCACGTTAATATTGTTTTTGTACGACACTTGATTTCACTTGCCATTTTGAAATACATAATTTAAAAGTATCATAAAAGACAACAAGTGAGCCTTTTGCGAATTGCGATATACAATATAACCACGAAAGTATATAATTAATAATCAAAGCAAATGTTTGATAAGTGTTTAATATAAGGTTTATTATATTAATCTATCGATTACTATATTTTACGAGACATAATTTATGAAACTCGTATACATTAAGGAGATCGGTTGCACAAAACTATTACGTAGCTATCTACATTTGAATTGTATATTTTCAATCATTGAAAAAGTCAAGTGTCAACTTTAACACGTGTATTAGATTTTTTTTTATTTGGAATTCAAATTGATTATGAAGAGTAATTAATCAACACTACTTAGATAAAATCGCTACAATAGTAATATAAAGGAACAATTGCACAAGAAAAATATAAATTGCATTTTGTCCTAACCTTACCCATTTATAATAATTATGGCTGTTGTTGTGGCATAGCGTTGTTATTAAATTTAACTGCGGCGAACAATGTCGGAACAGAGATTTGACAGGCGAATCTGGCGCCGTTATTTTATACCTGACTTTACCTTCCGAGAATTCCCGGAGGAATTTTGAGTTGCGATGGAATTATCTTAAGCAAATCATATAAAATAATCACTGTTTTATCAATTATGGACTTTGACTTTGCGAAACTCATTTATTAATCTTTTAAATGGTATCACCGAAATGGTAAAAATAAACCATTAAAAACCCATCAACGCATAATTTAGTAATAACGAATTGAAAACTAAGAATCGTCTGTAAATATTATGTAACTAGATCGGTAGCTTTTTAACTATAGATATAAATTAGTCCAAAATCAAGATTACTTTTAGTCATACAGGGTATTAAAAAAATACTGATAACCGTTAAGATATTGCAAAATCTGTCCATTCTTAACAAACTCAGGATCTCATGATGTCAATACAAGGAAATATTATACAATTACTCAAAAGATGGGAATAACTACACCGTCTTTAATGACACTTTTGTTTGCAATATTAACGTTACAAAGTTTGCACACTATTGATCATGACAGGGTTTTATGATTTCTTTAGGAGATGAAGTATGAAAGCCTCAACGGATTAGAATAACCCAATCGTTTTGAGTTACTTGATGTTAATATCGATTCTAATCCAAAACCACGACATCTCCGAGAAGTTTGCAGTAATTATAATCAGAGTTGATACTTACAGTCGTGGCGATTAAATTATAATGTCACTCCGCAGAAACTATTTAATTAATATAAATATTAATATATAAATATAGCTATAAATTTAGCTATTTAAATAGTGTTTTGGACAGTCATGGCCCATGGCGCATATTAGGTGCACGATCTAGCCATCCTGTTATATAATAACATGAAAAAATATCATTATTGCTACTACAGAAAGTCATAGTAGAAATCTGAGAAATATGAGTTCGCGTTACAGTTCTCAAGAATTAACTTCAAAAAACCAACTACCATAAATAAGGACAATATTACATTATTTGTTTTTAAAATAGCGAACATACTTGTTTTAATAACATAGGAATTTACACTGACTGACTTTGAAACATTTCAGAAAGTAGCGCATATTGTATTTTTATTCAAATCAACATGAGACAATTTTTTTTATTGGTATTTTTTAATTACAGATGTTGAGGGCTTTTTAAGTATTTTATTCAAAAGTATATTTAATGATTTATAGAATAATAGGTATGTATGTATAAAGTTTACAATTTACAACTTACGCGGAAAATTAGGAATTCAATTTCATAAACAGGAAATGCTTGCGTCGTTAGTTATCTCGGATTACAGAAGGTAGGTACTAGGTATTAAATTTTTTACATACATCTATAGTAAGAAAAGAAACAACACGTATTTTTCTAAAATTTTAGAGATCATATACGTATATTTAAGATATCAAAAAAGGGATTATGTTACTTATTACAAATTAAGGCGAAATTAGTTTTGAAAATAGATCTGGAATATGTGTAAAACAACCTAAGCTTAGAATAATGAGTAAATAACAACGATAAATATATTGAAATATTACATTAAACAGTAAAATTTGAAATATGAAGTTGATGTTATGAAACAAGAAACTAACTTTTTAATTAGTATGTATCAAGTAAAAATACTTGGAAATGGTGTGTAAAGGTCAGTGACTGATTCATTTATCTTCAGATGTTTTATGACTTTTGTACGTACGGAACGTAATGACGTGAAGATATTTATACGTATTTTAAATCACTTCAAGCCCAAGTTCAGACACGGTACATGAGGAAATATGTCTTGTCAGTTTATTCTAAAACAAGTTGGGTCCTGTTAACTCGACTGTATTTAAAATTTAACCATGTATTCTATATGACTTTAATTTGAAGGAGTTATGATTGCGACGAACAATTTTATTTATAAATGGCGTACTTTTTTCTTCCTATTTCTTTCTTTGCCGGTATACATCTTTTGGTGGAATGTCTACATGGACCACGGTAACTATTTACGCTTATGGGGTTCGTTTGCTCATTAGCCAGCTGGTTATATTAAAAAACCGACGAATGAAACGTAACTTGATTGCAATCGGTCACAGATGTAGCCAGGAAAGGAGAAAATGGAAAAAGAAAGGAAAGTACTGGCATGTTTTTCCTAATTTTAAAAGAGTGATATTATCTTATTAACTGTGGCGTAGTTAATGCATACGAATAGGAAAGCAGCCAATCGTTTGATACAACTTTCGCGATTTCACGTACGTTACATACTTGCAGCAGGTGAGTGTTTCTGTTTATTGTTGTACCTACATTTGTACCTGGCTGCTGTCCATATTTAAAACTGCTAATTCTAAGATGGTAATAGAGAAGAATAGTAGAACAGAACATATTGCGCCGACCCCATATAAAAATGGGAAATGGGCACGAAAATGAATTATTTTAAACGTGGTCTCCTGTTAATTTAAAACCCCTGTCATATGTTTATAATGTTTATCATTTCTCTAGATACATTCCTTAAAAGAAAAACATATTTGGAAGTAAATTAGCAAAAGTATCCACGACTGAAAGAAACTTCTACTATACGTACAGTAATCTAACAACGAACTTTAAAATTGAACGTAGCTCAGTAATTTATTAATAAGTATTGCGAACTAAGTACAATGAAAACTGAACTTTATGATAAAGATACTTGAGTGAAATATTGTCCAATTGAGTAGGACGGATTTTTTGTGGGTTGAGTTTGATCAGCAATAAATGATTGTAAATGTGTTCTTGGAAATATGCGGTGATAGCGTAGAAAAGGATTATTTGTCGCGACACAATGCATGTGTACATTATACATCGTGTGAATAGTGCGCATTAAGAACTCAACATGTTTCAGTAAAACGTCAAGCGACCGGCTCAGAAATGTTCGCGACATACATGACCGTATGGAATGTTATAATATACTACTCGCTACTTGCATTTTATAATATTGCGCACATATGTAAAGCAATGAAAGCAATTTCTGGAGCAATATAATGAAATATGAAAAGAAATGATTCAAGTAAACGAATAATATGAATTGAACACATGGGTGATGACGCCGAGTATCGAAAAATAGGTTAGAAATTTAACTCACCACATAGTGCTGTTGTATATTCCTTCCAATGTGAACGAGTTGTGGCTGTCATTGCAAACGAATTAATTTAGTATCAGACTAACTTTGATTTACTGGGCGTTTTGGAATGAGATTATCTTGAGCACTGATGTGTATTAAATATATAAAAAATACTATATAATATAATTCGAACCCATGGTAATAGTATAAATAGTAACGATGTAATAAACTAACTAAATATCACAATAATAAAAATATTCGATCTAAAAATTAATAGGTATTTATAAGAAACGTTATAACCGATTAGGCTTCATTTTGGAAGGTTTATGTGTTATTTGTTTGCTGGTACATAATGCGAGAAGACGCACGAACGAGTGTTTACGCGGCAAGGGCGAGTGAACAACTGACCGAACGAGGGGGCGCTCGAGGCGAACGAACTAATCGGATCGCGCGGAGTGGAATGGAATGAGGCAATACGGCGCGGGCGCACGCTTTTGCTCCTGGTTTATCGGTTGAGTTAACTCGCCGGCGCGGCGCGGCCGCGTAGCTCTTCTAGCGATAACGAGAAGGCCGATATCAGCGGCGCAGACGTGCGCAATGACGCGCCCTATGTTGACCACGTGTTCGCCGCATTATGTTCTATGCGCTAGAGTCGCTCCGACTACGAATATTTGTAGAGACATATGTATTATTAGATTCTACTCGCCGAAAATAATACTGACAATAGTTAAATCCACGTGAACAGATGGGACAATGGTTGGCAGCTCTATTCGTTCATTTACTGATAACATAAGCCAAGTAATGGATTAGTTGTTATGATTCTTCATATAGTTTCATTTTTTATACGGATCACGAAAAAAATTTAATTATACTTTTGGAATTAAGTATATAAGCCATACCAAAATTAATTAATTACACAATTTAACTTTTGCGGGGTTAGTATTCGAAAAAGTTGCGCTATTAATCTGATTGTCTGATCCCAATTACTTCATTTTAAGTTTCTTTAACAGATGTATATAATCGTTCTCGTAATAAATGGTAGCGTGATTGGCCAAAAGAAGCATAAAAAAACATTAGAATAATTCATTAAAAATAAATTGATCAAACAAAATAAAACGTTCTTCATTTGAAAGGTAATTGGTTAGTTAAGTGAGTAGACATTGAAGGATCGGCACTCTAAGGAAGTGTGATAATATAAGAAGTGATAAAAATAAAAATGTTATTGAATGTTTACACCTCGTTCGAATAAAGTCTGCATACAATTAAATAATCTCGATATATAAGTTAATTGATATTTTTACTAAAGACTGTTTAGATCGTAATTAAAATCATTATGTCACACTTTGTGAATATTGAGCAGATTTGGAGGACTTTGTATTAGTTTACTCGCGGATTTGGTAGAAGTTATCTTGGAATATATGCTATAATTAAATCGTCTTCTTATATTGAATGTGTATATTTTGATTCCCATAATTAAAAAAAATCTTCTCTATTGGATCGAATAGTGAAACCATTCTCGAATTTACACAAAAAAAACCATCAAGATTCTTCTATCTCTTAAGGTGTTCAGTGACATGCAAACGGATAGAATAATATAAACATAAAGACGTAAAGACGTAAAATACTAAGTACTGTTAGACACAGGTCCGACCGTATTCGAAAAAACATTTAAAAGG
>DWJN01003946.1:0-12966 GCA_018248895.1 Carystus phorcus
CGTATTAATAGGGATAAGTCAACTTCAAACTACTCGTGAGATGTCGCTCAAATTTAAATAGAACTACATAATAAGCAACAGATCTCGAATAGTAAGAGAATCATTCAAATTTGTACACAGTAAAAAGAAAACAAACAAAAAATACAGTCGAATTGAGAACTTCCTCCTTTTTTGAAGTCGATTAAAAAACAACTTTATCGGTAAAAAGCGATCGCTTCCGACGTTAGAATATAGGACACAAATATCAAGATACATCTTAAATAGCGTCATCTTGTTAATACACATAATTGTATGTAAATGAAAGATTTATTGTATGATTCGGGCTTTAAATATAAATGTGTACTACGACACGAAAGTCATGTAACGTCCAATTAAATTAACACTGAAGAGAAGCCTTCGTGAAGGTCGCTTCAAGAGGATCGATCCAGTTTAAGATATTATAAGTACAATTGAAATAATATACAATTAACACATAGATATTGAGCCCAGGCGTTCACCCTTCTTTGACTGTCTGCCGTTCAAAAAGTGGGAGGGACGGTATATATGGTGTTGGAGAGCTAGTTCAGCACACAACCGGTCTTCGGCGTAAAGCGAAGACACGCAGCAACATGAAGTACTTGGTAAGTCGTACGTGTGAAGTGGCAGTGTGGACAGTGTGAAAAAGCTTAAGCTTTGTTTTTCTAGGTTCTTAAGTGCTAATCTTTTTTAAACAGTAATCTTTATTAAAACAACTTTTTATTTTTTTAATTTATTTTCATTATCAAAATTGTGATTATTGAATTTTCTGTCATTCGCATAAAAATAATTAATCTTACGATTTTTTGGTGAAATTGAAAAGGTTAAATTCAAAATTTTAATTTGAAATTAAATTTTAAACTTTTATTAAAAATACATTATATAAGTTAGTATTCGATCTTCAAAAAATTTATATTCATAACAATTGTTTTAACAAAAAAATAATAGTATTAAATTTAACACTTACTATTAGATGGTTTTAACTTAAAACTCAAGTCTCATAATATTCTTTACCGCCTGTTACTACAATACATAGAATTTCTAAAACTATCAATAAGAGGTTCTCACGGATAAACTCAACTAGCGGTTCACGTAACAATAATGTAGAGTTATACCGTGGTTTCCTCAATAACACTAACATTTAACTAATTTCTTAACCGTGGCACGCAGTAAGGTAATTTTCTTTTCACTTTCGTCCGAACGTAAAAGCATCTAATGACATAGAATGAGGATATTCAGTGCATGCAAATTATACTTATTTTAACAGCCTCTGTTTTATAGGCTTACAAATCTTTATATATACAATTCTTCTGTTCGTGTGTATGTCATTGAACTTCTAAACGGATGGACTGATTCTGATAAGTTTTTACTAAGTGTTTAAATAGATTTGAGAACGGTTTAGACTCACAGTTTGATTCGATAGAATTGAAATGTTTGTACATGCTACAAGATAATCCCTGCCGCGACAGCATATGAAAGTCTTTAGTATTCGTAGTCTTAATTCGAATTCTGATATAGTTTTAAATTAATGATGTGTTGTGTAACGTCAAGCATTAATTTATTTTACTATAAAAAGATAAAGATAAAACGAAGAAAAGTCTTGTGAAAACCATTTTGATTAGAGTTCTTCATAATATTCTTAAAAGTCCTGAATTATTTGTATTTTCTGAGGTATTTTGTGTTCCTTGTTATAATTTTTTTGTATTTTTTTGATAATTTTCTTTGAGATTGTCTAAAGATCGTTTTTAAATCTTTTTTTGAGATATTTTGAAATAGTGTTATTAATACTCATTAATCCTATTCAATTGACATTACTCACAGCTTAATACAGTTGCAATTTGTTTAATAAATTACAATGTGTTCTTAATTCAAATTCAAATTCAAATTCAAATCCCTTTATTATACTCCTATAATTCCTTATTCGTCTTAGGTTAATGAATTATTGTTATAGAATCTATTGTGCTAATTGTGCAATTTAATTTGTTGGACCACATCCTCAATAATATTTAATGTTCTATTTACAGACATTGATACGCCACAGGGTTTTTATATTTAGATAGTGTGAATTTTTTTAAATAGATATATGTACATCACAGTTATAGGAAAAACCTTTCATAAATTACTTAGCGTCCGGTAGGCAGTGTATAATTGTATTGTTATGGATGAATAATAGGTACGTATTTATTCATTCATTGAATAATACGTATGTATTCATTCATTCATAAAGCGTTTTTATATTCATAATGTAAGTCCAATGCAAGTGCATAATGGTAGATTTCGTGCAAATTTCCGAAGAACATTGAAAACTGTCCATTTAAATGATTCCTCGTGATATTTTTCGGGTAATTATTTCAAATTATCAAAGTTACAAATTTGGAAATTTATCCTTTCTTCTCGATTTTCAAACACCTTTCCTAAACGGAGGGAGAATCAAAAAATGAAGCGCGTAAATATAAAAATTATAAAAATACATGAATAAATGATTTTGACTTGAATTTATATACGAAGTCTGATTCCTTCACGTGACAGCGGCTATCAAACTAATAAGTTTAATTGGTAGAAGTATTACTAATACCAATTAGTGCGTACTAATTTATGTATATTACTTCTTAGATAAAATTGTTATTACTAATGTTAGTGGCTAGACATAATTTGCTATGATTGATGTAAAACCTAACGATTGCATAAAACCATGTTATGACACAGCCGGATAAAAATGCGTTCGGAACTTAATCAACAATCAGTTAATGTAATAAACTTTGAGCACCGCTGGCCAGTGTAATGACTTATTAATTACACCTCATTCACTGGCTGTAATAATATACGTAATCTATTATTGGAAACCTCGTAATATAGTAGGTAATAGGAGTAGCCTAGTTTTGAAAGAAATGGACTTAATTAGCATGTAATCCGTTCCGCGTTCCGTAGATCTGAGGAGTTGAGTGGCGTGGTCATCATACCAGATCGCTGTTCAAACGGTCTTGGTTCGATTTCCAGCGAAGTAGATTTGAATGATGAGTTTAAATTATTTTTCTTGGTCTGTGTTTTCTTGTCTTTGTGAGTGTATGGCAACCATGACAGGGAATCCTATCATAGAACTATGACTGTGCATCGTTATTATAAATATTATACCGTTATAGAATTTATATCATAGATCTAACAAGTATCAGTTACAGAGAAAGAAAGTGTACAAGTAAAGAATGGTAGAGAATGCTCTTAGCATTAAGCCCGCCTTTTGTACCACCTTTAACTGCTATAATAAAGAATAAATAAATAATACCGAAATCGCGTAATTAGGATATAATATGTAAAATGATACGAGGTACAAGTTATCAAAATAAGAATAAATCTACGTGATTTGATACAAGTCTTAATTATTTTGTTAATTAACAATACTATTAATTTCTGTTAAAATAACACTTACAAAAAAACACCTAAAACTTTCTTGATTCTGTGAATGGCGTTATACTTGGACTCTCGGCTTGCGAGTACTTATTTCTTCTTTATTGGCCGGCAATGCATTGTGGATGCCTTTGGTGATGCTATCCATAGGCAACCTTTAGATACCATTGAATTCGTTTGTCGGCTAATACCATAAAAAATGATAGTAAGAATAATGATATAATTATTGAGTAATGCAATATCATATAAATTAATATATTTGTACATATTTGAATGTCATATTTCTCTTTTGCGTGTGGTACAACAATTAGCGGAAAAATCACATTGCCTGTACTTCAAACTTAAATATCAAAATGAACTCTTAATGTGAACATAAATATTACTAGATGTGTATTTACTAGGTGCGTATACCTTAAACAGAATCGAAATATTGAATACAGGGTATTTAATAGAATTTATTGTTGTTAAGTAATTTAAAAATGTATTTAATTTTGATAGGTCTTCAAGCAAACGATCAACTTATAAATGAATAATACTTTTTTTTGTCGTTCGTCGGAAGTAAAGAAATATATACTTTTTTCTAATAATGATAAATATCTGATAGGTATACTAGTTTAGCTCGCGACTTGACTGCGGAACAGTAGTTTCTATACTATACGGAGTTTGGAATAAAAAGTGCGATTCCGGACTATAGCCTATCTACATTGCCAAACTTCATTCATAGCTATTCAGCTGTTTTGACATAGTCGAGTAACAAATATATATTTATCCAAACTTACGAATTGGTTTTCTCATATAGATTAAGATTACAAGTATTTTAATTAGATCCAATATCTATCAATATCAATCGACAATCGGTTTTTACGATATATTATTATTATCGTAGTTTCTGAAATTACAGCTTCATTTGTAGACCGAAAGAATGCCAATAGTTTGACACAAGAATCAACACTGCAATAAAAATAATAGATAAAATTAATTTATGATCATATTATATTATTTAACTATACCGTGGACGAAGATCGGCGTACCAAATGCATATCGTGAGCATTCGTGTCATTGTAAAATGTGCACAATGCACGATAGATTAAGTTCAAAATCACATGTTTCATTAGTTGCACAATGTTTTGAATAACGTCATTATAAATATTAATATTAATTTAATTGGTGGTTTCATTAACAGACGAGAGCTTTTCCGGAATTTAAAATTTTATAAAATATCTTCAGGAAATTTATCAAAGAGGTTATGTTTTTACTAGTTTTACTTGATGGTACAATAATAGTCTTTTATTCATAGTTCAAAGTAGTTTAATTTTTGATTTGAAGACAACACATTACAATGGAGATGTGATGGTCTGTTTGATGTCTAAAATGTTTAAACTAGTATTACTGTAAAGCGTTGGATTAGGTCTGATAGTGTTCTAGCATACTAGCACTTAAGATCCGTAGTTACTAATTTACCGTGTCTGTTTATCCGAGTCAGAAATATACGAGTTTCGACCTAAATCCTTAAAACTAGCGTTCTGTTTTGTCTAGCAAATCACTGGAACACTTCTATTGTCACTGAAACGTTCTGTAAGCGTATAGTCACTAACCCAATTGAATGGTTCGAATAATCAAAAATTATCATCGTTGGATAACCATCGTCCATTCATAGTCCATGTGTCAAACGTCCTTTGACATTTGGCAACTCAAGTATCAATTTATTTATTAATTTTAATGTATAATAGTATAAGTTAATCCATTAACCTTGCCGGGTAACTAAAACTAAAAATGTCTTATTATTTTTCCCTAAATTTCTATCAACCGCATTGCTCGTGTAATTATCACTTAGTCATAATGGTAATTAATCAAACATTCATATATAAACATCTCATACGAAGAAATAGCATTCTCAATCACAGAGGATTTGACACATATTTGTTCTAAGTCTGTGTATTCGGCGTAGATTTGCTATTCAATTTGCAGCAACACATTGTAATATCTTCTCGTAACGTGTTAGAAATAAAAAACAGGGTACACGACACACGCATGTAAACAACTCTCTCGTGTCCGGAAGCAATACTCGAGCAATGTCAGTAGCCGCCGCGCCGTGATGGATTGCCTGACGGATCTCGATACTTTCACTGCCGCGGGATGCGTAGTGTATGTTTAGTTTCGTGCTTTGACTGTCGTCGTGTTTGGTGGCACGAAAATTACCGATAAGTAATATTGAATTGCACGATGTTTCAATACATGCGATGGAAAAGACAAACGACAATTGCCGACAGTTAAATGTTAGTTGTGGACGTTTTGTAATACTTATTGATCGCGTCTTTTTTTAACTTTTTTGTATAGTCATTTATGTGACATTTAGTTGTGACTGACTTTGTTATTGTAATAATTCGTAAAGCTTCGTCTTCCATCAAGATTATTTAACTTAAATTACTCATATATGTAAATATAATTAATTCTTCATTATTAATTAAAACATTCATATATTATAATAAAATATTTTCAATTCATAAATATATATGTCTATTTCTATTTTTAACCTATTAACATGAATGAATATAGATCAATTATCTTAACAGGTATGTTAACAAAATGCTCATCCATGAAAAATCATTAACTAGAATTATATAAAAAAGGATAATGATACTAACTGAATAAGTTACGTAGTAGGTAATACCTTAACATTACACTCTTATAGTTTATTTTTGGTAGTTACGACGTAATTGACTTAAGGATATCGGAGTTATAGACTAAAGAGAACAGTTATTAGAGATTTGAGCTGTGATTAGGTCTATATAAACAACTCAATGTAAGTCATCGTAAACGGATTCATAACTTCTTCTATCTTTGATAAAGAAAAATCCCATAAGTATTGCAATATAATGATATGTTACGAAAAGCGGTAGTTACACTCGGCTTAATATGCACATGGTTCAATATCTAGGTTAATTAAACTGTTTCAAACAATAGCGTGATCTGAAGCAATCATCAAGTTTATTGTTTTCGAAAGAAAAAAATATTATCTATCTAATTCGATTGTTCTGTTGTGAAAATTTCATTTGGTTAGCCCTCATAAATATATGTATTAAGACTCAAGTTTTTACTTACGTAAGAGTACAATGAATAATAATCTTTTTATACTTATAAAGTAACAAAATTAAATGAGGTTATTGTCTTTGTTTGTTTTTGGTTATATCTGTGTTTTTATATGAATGACCGAATAATATATATAATTATCTTTGCATCTTACTCACACAGAATTACCAACGTGCATTAGTATTGGCTTTCTACTACTTCGATAAGTAGTGATATAATTTGCCTCAGATATGACTAGTTATTTTTGAGGTAACTACTCTACCGTTCATAGACATGAGTTACATAATCTGTTCTACATTTATTAATCTGTATCATCAGAAAGCGCGCGAAATGCACATGTCGGTCTGTCTTGTTGTCACGTTCTTTTAACATATTAGATTTTTTTTATCTATGATATTTCTCCTATAAAGTCATCGTTATAGAGAAAGGCGTAGTTAAATTGGTAATAATCTGTATGCGGTAAAACAAAAAAATACAAAGAACTCAGGCGAGAGGCGATCGTATGAGATTGCATAACTTGTAATTATGATACATATCTTTAGATTTCGCTATAGCTAAATATGTCAGAATAGGGACAAGCTTAAATCGGCATGCCATTATACAAAAACAACATCCTTTTGAAGAGAACTCCTTAGAGCAATACTGTCGCAGTTTTAACGATAGCTGTCTTCTTTGCTCGGAAGAAAAGTTTTCTTAATGTGAGATTATAATAATATGTATAAAGTACTTTAAATGGAGTCAAAATTTCAATGTTATAATTCAATTTTAGCAGAAAGTAAAGTAGTCGGAGGAAATGGAAGTCTTGGTGAAAGAACATAAGTATTATAACTGCTTAACCTTTATTGTCCTAAAATTTAGAAATAGCAGAACAGATAAGTAATATTAAACCTTTTAATACATGTTATTCATATAGCTAAGCGTGAATATTTTAGTTCTGTAGCTGACATTTAGGCATCTTTGTGATAAGCTAAGAAATACCCATCGTAAAATAATAATTAAAATGTGTAATGCGCTTCCAAGTTGAAGTAATTATAATTTATCTGTTCGAGATGTTGAAATATGTGGTGTTGGGCTACTTATTTTAATGAGCTAAAGAAAATTACGTTAAGATGGGCACGTTATGTAGCCTTGGTAATTTCTGTCATTAATAAATACATTAGCGAAGAATACGTTTTTATTCTCGGAGTAATTAACGTTGTCCAATAGCTGATTTTGCTTCATTCAGTAGTAATCATCGTAAATTAATCACATTATAAAATTTATTGTAAAATAATTGAACAAGCAAACCATTTTTTTATTTTTTTCTGTGTTGACAGATCGTTAACAGTAAAATGAATTATGACAACAAAGAAAAGGTTTAAATTATTTAAAGATTTATCATTGAATTCGATACGTTAGACAACAGGTTAAAAATAACCCATTACATAAAATAACAAATAAACTAGTTTAGTAGGACGAAAGATAACACTTTAGTTTTGCGTTGTATACTATTACTCAATATTAATGGCGTAAAACTGTTAACGGAAACACTTATGTAACACATAATTGTACGAGAAATAACTTCCAGTAATTGTTTAGAGATTGTGAATAGTTCTAGGAGGAAAGTGGCAAAAATAATAGGGTACGAGAGATTTTATTCACAGAGTCGAAACAAACGCTTGATCGACGAAACAATGACATGGCTTACGGGTATAAATCCGATTAGACGCTAGAAAGTATTACATTTAATCTACAAATTAACCTTTGATTATAACATTGTACTTTATTAAATAGGTACTTTGTTAGTTGCTATGATTTATATTAGTTTTTTTTATTTTACTTTCGCTTTTGAAGCATACACGCTTGCATAACGTTAGTGTATTTTTATTTTAGACATTGCAATAAGTATTATAATAAAAGTTTCAGACGTACGTATTTTGGTTTCATGTGGTCGATTAAATCTTTGATGAATGGGGAACCAATAGGCGGGTAGCCTTTCTTATAAGATTTGGTTTGGCAAAATTGTTTAAAAAATGATGCCGTTACATACTGTCCTTTTTTCTTATTTGCATGTTTATCCCATTTTGTCATGTTCCTGGTAGATTTTCCCTGTTGAAGTTATGGTATTTTTACGTAACTGGCCGATAAAAGACCAGTCGAGCCAAAGACGATAAGTTGTCAACGCCGCTCATGTAGATGAGTGACATTAAAATCCTCACTGTTTTTGGCTTAGTACTAAGAGATAAAGTATTGGCTCACAAGCTTTCAACAAGTATACGACGGCTCGTTTGGCGGCTGTCTCCAGCGATTCAAGTATATGAATAATATTACGGAATAGTAATAAACTATTGATAATTTTCTTTTGTTCGCAGGTTGTTTTAGTGGCATCCTTGGCCGTGGTGGCCTTTGCCAGTGAGGAGAAAGGCGCACCAAAAGAAGCGGCAGTCGAAGACAAGAAACAAGAGAAGAGAGGAATTTATGACACTGGATCTTATGGAGGTCAGGACTACGGTGGCGACGGTGGACACGAAATAAGCAGTTATGGGGGTGGATATGGTGGTGAGGAAGGAGGCCATAGCTTTGGAGGTCACGAAGGTTTGAGTCTTGGAGGTGGAGGCGGTCATGAAGGTTACGGCTACGGAGGCGGCAGCGAATTCGGCAGTTCTCACGATTCTTGGAAACCCATCGAACATCATCACCACGTGAAGACTATTGAGGTTGTCAAGAAGGTCCCAGTTCCGTACACAGTTGAAAAGCATGTTCCTTACACCGTTGAAAAGAAGGTGCCTTATGAAGTGAAGGTCCCCGTGCCTCAACCCTACACTGTCGAGAAAAAGGTCCCAGTTCCCGTCAAATACGAAGTCAAGGTACCCCAGCCTTACGAAGTCATCAAGAAGGTCCCATACGAAGTGAAAGTCCCAGTCGACAAGCCATACAACGTGTATGTACCCAAACCCTACCCAGTGCCCGTAGAGAAGCCCTACCCAGTCACTGTCCACAAGCCAGTGCCCTACGAAGTCAAGGTCCCAGTCGACAGACCCTACAAAGTCGAGGTGGAGAAACCTTACCCAGTCCACATCAAGGTGCCAGTGCCTAAACCTTATGACGTGTACAAGAAGATCCCATACACCGTTGAAAAGAAGGTACCTTATGAAGTGAAGGTTCCAATCGACAAGCCTTACCCAGTGTACAAAGACGTGCCAGTTCCTCTTCTCAAGGAGGTACCCTATCCTGTTAAAGTGCACGTACCAATCTACTTTAAGAAGGAAGTCGAAGAACACCACCCACATCACGGCTGGCATTGATCGGCTGCCGTCAGGTCTCACACAGTACCTTATAGTCTAAGTTTGAAATGTGATCATATAGTATTCGTAGTGTATATATTTTACAAAATTTGTTACAATTTTGGCGCCGTCCGCTTACGTTGTATGGTTGTGATGTGATTTGTACTCGCATGTGGAAGTTGAATCGAAGTGGCTGCAATGTGTCGGTGAGCGTACGACCAGTCGTCTTGTAGATAATGAATGATTTGTTATTTTGTTTATCTCTTCTATGCTTTGTTTTAATGTACACTTAATTGTAAATGAATATTATTTACGATTGTAATATGTTGAGGCTGATAAATAAATGTGTTGTAAACGTTTTGGTGCGTTTAAATTTCGTTAATCCTTAATCATTACAATAGTTATATTATCATTATTATCTGAGTCGGTATAAAATACATAATTCGTATTACAATGTGTTTGTGATGATATAAACTTAAAATTTATAGTCATTTAGATACATGACACTATAATTCTAATGAATGATTATAAAAATTAATAGATTGACTTAAAACATTTTTGGTCGTTGAATAAAAATGGAGACGTTATTAAGATGATTGAATAGTAAAAGCAAAAGTTGATCATATAGAAGTAGCCATTACTATGCATCCGTTTGATTATTTATAAGCCTTAATTTAAAATAGTTATGTAACGAAATTTAATACAGCAATTTAAATTTGAATAGAACATATGTAAGTGGCTGAGAAAACCTAGAATTAAATACAATCATACGGAAGTACTTTGTTTGTGAGATGTTATGTAGGCATGTATTTAATAAGAATAAGATGACAGAGATTTATAGAACAGTTATATTTTGAGTTCGTAATCATTTTTACTGTATATTTTCACAATCATACATTTGTCCTCGCGCGAAATTTACAAGGAAATTTAAAAGATGCAAAACACGTATCCTATCAAATCTTGTCAAACATTTTAAATCAACATAATATTTTGATCGCCTTAAGTTGCAATGAATATGAATATATACTTTATCATATTTATAACTGAATATTATCTCCTCTGTATGTATCCCCAATTTGGTAAGACATACTCAGATATGAAATCTCATGAATTAGAAACAATTGTGTCACGGTAAACTGGGTAGCACCTAAATATAACTCATTTCAAAAACTAACTTTAAAACAAATATGTCTTTAAATACTTCGAAATGAATAAAATAAAATTTAATATATACAACAGTAAAGCTCTCAAATAATTGAACTAAAATATACTATGTTATATTATCCAATTTTTCATTTTGTTTACATTACACAAATAACATTATTCGAACTGTCACGTAGTACATTACATGAATACATATTTTTTTTTTCTGTAATTGACAGTGTACCTTTAGAGTCACAATACAGAGAAGATAATACCTGTATCTAAATACACATGTAATAATTCTGTTTTTCCTCCAAGTCCCTATTTATTGCGCAATTGTAGTATTTCTTAACAGCTGTTACAGTAATTGGTGCATCACAAAATCTGATATATTAGTTGTTGAGAAACACCGCCGCAACTGTGCTCAAGGTGATAAGTAAGGTGTATGGCTGAGTTTAGCTGTGAAACGTAAGATTCATATACGTACTGCAATCACATTTGAAAGAACCGAACGGACAGGTCAATTGGAATTTCATAAGAGGTGTACGGCTCTACGTTACTTGTATTTCATAAAGTATATAATGACGAGGTTTATATGAGTGTAGGTAATAGTAAAATTTTAAGGGGTATTTTTTTTTGTAAATTCAAATGTTTTAGTTACTATTTCAAAGCAGTATTGAATCTACGTTACCGAAACTATAAAAGTATATTAATACCTCTTTAAATTTATCTTTGTACTAGCTGTTCCGATAGGTGTTATCTTGCGGCATATAAAAATATTTCATTTCTATTTAATTGAATTGTGAATCTAAACCATTCTCGAATTCATTTAAAAATAGTAAAAGAATCATCAAAATCGGTTCAATTGTTTAGGACGATTTCAGTGATATAGACACAAACAGAAGAATTATACATATAAAGATAGTCAAAGGTTAAACGACTATCAATCAACAACTACGATAGTGACATGGACTTGAATAAAAAATAGCAAAGATACAAATTTTATTACGTCATAAACTCCATATAAGGCTTTATCAATATAAATGTAAATTAAAGAGATCGTTATATTGACTCAACAAAGCGTCTTTGAACCTGAACATAACAATTTTGAGGTTCGTTCAAAACAATACTTAAAAAGAGATTTATGAAATGTAACTATTAAGTTAATGTAACAATATAAATAAAAATACCTTTAACACACACATTAGGATTCCTTTTGTCGAAAGAACACATCACAAACATTTGCAACTCGAGAAAAATCATTTGTTTGTGACTTCCTTTAATTACGCCGTATATTCCGATTCCGAAGCCATACGCATTAAGTAAATGCGCTTTATTAGCATAACTCAAACACTACTCGCCAGATGTCGCTCAAATTTCACATGACAAACACTAGCATTCAAATAGAAAATTATCATTGGTACATCGGAGAAAATGTATGTATGTTATAGCATACAAAAAAAATACAGTTCAATTGAGAACCTCCTTTTTTGACGTCGGTTAAAAACGTCCTGTCTCAGTCAGGATTTGAACCCGGAATTTGTTGAAATAATGGCGTAGTTTGATTTTCGAAAATGTATGTAAAAACAAACTTACCATAAATAAATTAATTTCAAATTTTAATATTTTAAAACGAAGCTTTTCGAAGACTGGTGGAAACAGAAATACCTAAGTATCATTAAACACTTGACTTGTCTAATCATTTGTCAGTCTTTATGGAGTAGTGAATTGGTCAATTCCAAATATCAAATCTGGAATGACTCATCAGTTTAGAATTGATCACTCTAACAGAATGACTGCGGAATTGTAAATAACGTTATGCAATAACAAGTCTGCAACGGCTTTCTTACTACAAGTTAAGCATGTATTAAATAATACGTCAATAGTCATAATATCATAACAGATCGGCAGATGACGATAATTGGTGCTTAGATGCAATATTTAAATATTGTTTTAATTATCAGCGTATAGGCAGGTTCAATCTTATACTAATATATAAAGCTGAAGAGTTTGTTTGTTTGTTTGATTGTTTGAACGGGCTAATCTCAGGAAC
>DWJN01003947.1:0-12964 GCA_018248895.1 Carystus phorcus
CCCCCCGCACCCCCGCGCCCTCTCACCCCCTCGCCGCAGGCTCCGCGTATGCTAAATGATTGAATTTGATAGGTACCACGGATTGGTTTTAATAAAAGTTTAATCCCGACTTACCAGGGATAACATATTTAGTTTAATTAAATACTATACACTAAAGTTTAGAACATACTGATCATTTCACCGTTTTTCTCTTGTTTATTAAACACCTTTCCGGCACTTTAGTAAATATAAAATAAAAAACATTTTCTGTTGATAAGTGTATATGAAATCAATAGTTTGAATTTTAGTTTTTTGAGTAGTTCGCTTATACTACCGACTTCAAAGGAAACCGAGAATTATATTTAAATGTAAAAAGTTAAACACATGTAAGATTCAGTTGTTTGATAATCTGGTTAATTTTCCATATTAGATAATCAAGTTAGTATTAGTCTACTTTGCAAAGTACTATACTAACTTGATAACAATGGATTTCCGCAAAGTAACCCCTGATACTATTAGGTAATCTTCATGTCATGTTTCAAAAGTAAACTTTTTCAAGTAAAATAGTGTTAAGCATTCTAAGTCATTAACCCAATTGAGGCCGACGGGGCGACGGGCGGAGGCTCAAACTTGGCAGATCTCGTGTGCAAGTCACCTTGTTGGCACCAATTTCAGATAAACTCCAAATCCGGTTGTCCTTAATCATAACAAATGGAGCTACGAAGCCTCGCAAGTGTACTGAACTGAACGGATGTTATTGTGCTAACTCATAACTTATATAACAACATAATACTCATATTTATCTATTATAATTATTCACGTGTCACGATGTTTCTCCGCAATGCACTCGGAAACTACCAAACCGATCTTAATAAAATTCGCACACTTCCTTCCAACAATTGTTGGAATTACTTAAGTTCAATAACTTTCTAAGAAATGGTGCTTACCCTTGTTTTAACTACACCATTTGAAAGGAATATACGCACATCGCTATAGTAACGTTTTTAATTGATACAGTACCTGTAAAATACTTGTATATTGCAGAATAAACTGTACGACTTACCAAAAACGGGATCCTTCAGGTGAATGAGAATTATTTTGTACGGCGGGTGCAATCTTACATATTTATACACAATTATATCAAATACACTTTCTCTACAACATATTCAAATGAGCATCATTTGCTTCCGTCCTCTTATCGTTTACGTAAATGTAAAACGATCTTTTGTGGATAAAGAAATTAGTAATTTGGTGACAAATAAAATAACCGTATGCTTACGGTACGGAGGTTTAATAGAGAAGAGGACAGTACATAGACAAAAGAACATAAGTAACGTAGACAGACTACATAGAGGAAAAAGAAGTATTACACAGATAATAATAAATTTAATGTTTCCAACAGTGGAGCTCGGTGTTCGATTTTACAATAAAATACGCAGTTCATATCGAACCTCCAGAAATGTTGGAGTAGCATGCGAAAGAACAGTTCGGTCGTACATATCAATATATAAATGACGAAGTGTTACTGTTGTACCCTGTTCCACATAAGTTTAAAATCTAGTCTACATATATAACGCGCTCATAGTCCCGGGCTCGCGACTATCCTAAGTATTCCTAAGCGATCGACTAACTTAAGCAACTGCAGGCGCCCTCGGTACTTGGATGGGTGATCGCTAGTGACAAAAACTGTAGTTGGTCATTAATGGATTGATACCAACACATATATAACAGATATGATGAAGAGTTTTCGAAACTTATACCTACATGATAACCCATTCCAAAACGATGATATAATAAAAAACATCTGCATAGATATAGTCATTAAATATAAGGGGAATATGAACATTAAAACGATGTAATAGAATAAATAGGTCGCTGACATCATTCAGGAAATAATTATTCAAATGAAGCTATCTCAAGAAATATGGCAAAAACCCTAATGTGGCGAACACGCAATTTGTTTCGTAATAGCCAAGTTCTGCGAACATTAGCAGTAAATCGCTTTTAAATGTTAACTACCTACCTACTGCTAATTTAAACACTTTTTTGGTGCCGCCGTTCGCTGCAGTAGCCGACCACAGAGCTAAGTTTCTACTACACGAAGTAGGAACTATAGAGGTACCTGTACGGTGCTGTAGTACCATACCTATTAAACTTAAATAGAGAGATTTCGTAAGGCAATATCTTCAGCTAAGCAACTCCTTCAGCTGGTAGACTAATTACTTTTGGGCAGCTGAATCGAGCGACCACAGTACAGTTTTCAAATAATTAAGTTTGGTAGCTTAGCAAGTCGTAACACCTGCTCAGTAAATCGTATTCAATACTTATTTATCTGTACGCAACAGGGGACAGCACTGAATGCTCATAAACCATCACAACAGTAGGGAACTGTATTATGACGACCGTACAGCCGAGCAACAGAGACAGTCTTCCCATGTTTGATTCCCGCCCAAGGTATCATAATTACGTCACAGTTGTTTAATAGAATCTCGCAGGCCACCTGCGACATGGAACATTATTTAATTAACTGATGCTTTACAAATGTTAAAAGATTGCTACTTCTTGGATGTCACATAATTTTCTTATCTTCCGTTGATACAAATAAAAACCGAAATAGACTTTTCATCAAAATAATATGGTTATTATGATGCAGTTCTATGGCACTAATACAGTGTTGTCGTATTAAACGCTTGGTGTCCCAAGTGTAATGTGACCTGCACCTTGTGTTGTAGAAGTGGGCCTTCGCCCCGGGCGCGCCGGCCTCGCTACAGTCCTGCGAGCCCCCGCCGTGTTATGCAGCCACTATTCGCGCTATGCCACTACGAGACTGAAATTCCAACGACGAAATTCGAAGCCGAACAAGGTTACCGACGTAATTAAATAATTTAGCTTACTGGAGTGCCGGAGTTTAAAGACCGACGACTTATCAAAGATCTTCAAAGTCGATCACGCTTTGAATAGACGCAAACAATTTGTCCTGAAGAAAATTGTAATAAAATCTCTTTCACCCGGCTCGTAGTTAGAAAGGTGATGCTGTCTAACGGACGGGTAATGGGCTATTTGCTAATGACTGATAGTAGAATGGATTTACTGAATTAGTAATGCCGAATACGTTTTTTGCAAATGACAAATTACAATGTAAAGCAATAATATTCGAAGTATTTGAAGATAAACTATTAAACAAATTACAAATTAAGAAAAACTTGGAGTCGACGACAAAGCAGGTGTCAACAATACCTCCCAGCTTAGTAAACATGTAAAAAGTGTACATTTCTCAGCGACGTTGATTGGTTTTTTAATAAAAAAGGCCGGATAAAATCAGCTTTACTCGGATCAGGTACCTATATAGCAAAAACCAGTAATTGTTCGCCCGACGGGGTTCCAGTCCGAATTCTTTTGTCATTCCACAATTGCATTTCTTTCAAGCGTTTCATAAAGGATAACACAAAGGACTTTCTGCCGCGCGATCGACTCACAAACAAACTGAAGAAACAACCCCGAATATAAATAAAAATAAGTGAAATAGGAAATGAAAAGGGTCAGCCGGCGGCAGGCCCCTGGACTAGTTGCTCGGTAGGGTTGCAGACTTCGCCTTTACTATCAGCCCCGAAGACAACAGTTTGTCATTCATTTAACCTTACATAATCAATGATGCTAAAAACATAGTTAAAAATTGTGTTTAGTTAAAATATGCGTAAAGGTTTCAAACAAGACGATTTTTCTATATTAATCGATTTCTTTTGGATTTTACTCATTCCTCTATCAATAAATCAGATGTTTCGTAGTTGATGCTGAAATTTTTGATGCTTTAATCGTCTCCTACTACTAAAAAATATTCTTTAACATGTCATACGTTTTGACGAAAATATTTAAATTTCCCCTTGTACTCTCTAACGCTCTTACTATAAATAAAGTAGTAATCGTTTTAGCGTACTGTAGCAATACTAGATTCAACTCAAAGAACCATTTTATATTCGGAAGAATAATTTTGATGCCACGGTCTAAATTTCGTGATAATGTGTTGAGTGGCAACCCTACGTGTAGTAGAAGCAGGGAATCAATAAAGTGTCTGACGTTATGTTGTCGACGGGCCGCAGTGAATCTGTACCGACGTATAAATTAGTTTCTGCTCACACAACGTATTAGGGGGAGATGTTTATTTTATCTTCGGTTATGAGAGGAGACTGGTGTTCGCGTGACGCATCTGAAAATTATTGAGTGCGCTTGTGTTTGAGTGGGATCGATTTATTTGATACTGTGGTAGTGGGGGGGGGGGTTGTAGCGATGTTGCAGCCTGGCGGGGTAAGGGCCAATCAATCAAAACCCGAGGGTTTGTCTATCATCAAACCGTGCCGCACTGCTCGATAACAATAACGTTATGGTTAAATATTATGTACAGCTATCTAAACCTGACCAATCTTCGCTTCGGCAACGTTTCCTGTAGCAGCAACACTAGAAACTGTGCAAATTTATCGATATTACCCTAAAACTATGTATGTATACATGTCTAAACACGAGAAGCATATTCATATGTATGCTGCTTACAAGTATCTCTAATTTTCCATTCCCGTGATAATATGAGAATAAAAAGGGTATAACAACACAATTTTTAAGGCGAATATTTTTTATGACATATTCAAGTCAATTTATCAACTTTCCTGTTTCAGTTTTGTGGTTAGAAAAATATACAAGTTTAATTTCGTATATTACGTACTCAGATAATTTATATAATGTTACCTTGAAGTGTTTATTTTGCACAGACAGACAGATATAACCGATATGCCATTTGGAATATTTTTAATTTATGTAGAACACTTTACATCTTGAAAATGTGGGTTAAAATTGGCAGAAGTTTTAAATTTTTGAAACATGTTTCTTGGATGCAATACTATAAATGTATAAATGTGTATAAACGAGAAATAGGAGACGTAAATGAAGGAGAGCGCTATGTTAGTAGAAGGATCCTTGAAAATAGAACCCTGCGAGGGGTGTTGAAAGACATAGTCAAAGTCATAAATGCAATTTTCGAGGTAGAACCCTAATAAACTTTACTATCGTCATAAAAGTATACACACCAAACATTCTTCCCGCGTTAGGTGAATAGTGTCCCTTATCTATATCTAAGTATTTGGGATATCTACACTGATAATAAAAATGTAACGGTCGCAATCAATATTTCCTGGCAAATAGTAGCGAGGTCTTTATTTTTAACCGACTTTAAAAAAGGTTGAGGCTCTCAATTTGTCGGAATTTTCTCATCTTTTATGTTTGTCAGTTAATACCTTTTACTGAGTGTCCGATTTGGATTCTTCCGATTCTTTTGTAGTCCTCATCACAGTGTTCTCTTTCAATAACAGCTATGACATATATCACTAATATAACATATATAGTACAGTGTAGTAAAAGTAGAAGTACTAAATGCACTGTAAGATTAAAAATATTATATAATATAACATTAATTTAAAATTTATATACTACGACTCACAAAAACCTTTTTCATAAAAATATGTATATTCTTCTTCGAATCTCCATAAATAAGGTCCAGAGCGACACTGCTATTGAGGGACAATTTATACATTGAATAGCAAAGTGAATTCTGAATAGCTTTCGCTTTGCTTATAATTTTGAATAGCTCAGATATTGTATAGGGTATTCAAATTCATTAAGACCCCTCTGGCGAAGCGCTCATAGATTAAAGGAGGCACGTGAGGTGCCTCAAAATAAGGTCTCATTACGGAGCCTGGGAACTATACGAGGATTACGTAGCGTGTATTCAGATGAACAGACAGTGTCACTGTCGGTCTCGAGTCTCGAGCCTGACATTTCTATTTCCAATCCACGTCACTAAGTTTCCATAGTTATATTCATATCTGAAGACGTGCGGCGATGGAGTAGGCAAGGAAATGTACATATTACATGGCGACGTATGTCTCTGAGTCTGTGCGGGACTCTCTATGGAGAATATTGTAAATGCACATAGTAATATGAAGGGTGCTAACCTACACAAGTAGCGAGCTAATTCAAAATACGCTTTACCACTCATAAAGTTTAAGTTATCACTTTAATAAATTCCTTGAGATGTCCTGGCCGAAGAAGAAACTTCCAGGAAGAATATTGGGTAATTGTAATGTTATTCAAGTTTTTATAAATGTCATTAGACGAAGTATTTTTTAAAAAGATGTGCTGTGGAATTTCTTCTCCTCTTTATAAGGTCCTTCATGAGGTCTTATAAGGTTCTTCTGAAACGGTGGTAAAAGCAAAATATTTTACGTTTTATAAGTGTATTTATAAATACCGACATGGAATAAATGATTTTAGTTTTTTGAGTTTATTTTTAACATTATAATATATAAAAAACAGCTCCACTATTTGTATTTACCCTTACCATTTTGTTTTACACTTCGACCCCAACCGAAGTCGACGAACCTCTAGAAACCTCTTAAATCGTATCAATAAATCAAACTCAACTTGAATTGGAATAACGTGATTGGAAAAACGTGAGGTTTCTGTAATGAAAATTAAATTATATAAAAAAAAATAGTAAGACTTAAGTATAATAATATCTCATCTTTTTTGGGTGACTAGAACAAATAAATTGGAAAAAAGGTACCAATGACTAGTATTAATCCAACGGGGTTAAGATAATAATACTTTAACGTCATATTTATTTATTGTACAAGTTTGCACAACGCATTAGACTATAATTAGTATATGTATGTGACAAATAAAGCTCTCGTATAGATAGACGTAAAATAGTTATTATTGAATAATTTAAAAATAGAATAGAAAGATCTGCGTACTGACAAGGTACCTACATTGTGTAATGATTTTACAGTTTCATCTCATGCGTAATAAATAATAACTTACACAATTTATAATCGCACATAGAAACATGTCCCCGGCAACCAACCGACTACCCATGAAACCGCAACATCTTCGATGTATTTTTTAAAAAGCTTTTAACATGGTCGTAACTTTAATTTGTCCGATGCGAGTCTAAAGACAGCTTTTGATAAAAGCGCACAAAAGCTCCCTAAAGCCGCTGTCACATAAAAACATTTTTCACTGTTACGAAGGTAGCGAGACGGAACTTTTTGGACGATTGCAATCAATCTTTTGTGTTTTGACTCGGATAACGTTTTAACAAGTTTGAAAGACTTTCCCATGGCAAATCTATGGTGCTACGCCGTGTGACGTCACACGAGATAATTCAACTTGTATAGATTTTTTTTATTTTGAGACGAACAGAACGATGAATCGAGTTGACGGACGGGCTCCGTGGAATAATGTACATTATTTACTCAAATATTATGGATAGTTTAGCCATTTATTTCAGAAATTGGCGTAAATACAGTCTATTCGTATTCTATAATGTATTCGCAATTTTTTTTTACTAATATATTAATACATTTGTGTATTGTATATCTGAGAGGATATTATTTTCTTTCTTTAATACCTACTATTATAATAAAGTGTATGCATATTTGCAATTGACAACATTAAAACTCGTCAATAGCTATCAATCATTGAAAAGAAATCGGTGAAAATCTATTTATGTTTATCCATTTATATACATGGAAATTAGGAGACGTAAGTAAACTGATAGAGTTTTCATTAAACAGAGGCAATTTAATTTAAAGGCGATAGGGTTAATAATTATCGCGAGCCAGACGTTACATTTAATACATAATAGTGCCCTAATGAACAATTAAATACTACTATAAGTAATGGGCACGATACCTACAGTAATGAGTTCTTGATACCAGATTAATATCATACGTTTGGTGTTATTTTTACCACCCAATGTGTTTTATCATTTTCTTTCTTCATATCTTTATTTTTCCTCTGTATTGGCCGGAAAAGCATCTGTGTTAACTTTGGTGATACTACTGCTCATGAACAACATTGATCATTTGCCATTAAACGACTCATCTGTCTTCTTGTTGCCTAATTATATAAAAAACTTTTTTTTTATTTTACATCAAATGTCAATAACAGCTTAGAGAAACGGTATCAACTGCTATATAAATACATTACAATCTTTTGTGTAAAAAAATGGTGTAAGCTTAAATATAGGTAAAAATAAATCCTAACGAACGCTGTCACTGCGGAACCCTAAAATTTCAGACGAGTCGTTTGTCCATCACCAACAAATCTACATCTTGTGAAAAGGGCTTTCAAATCACGGTTATTCATTTCGGTTTGTGTAACAAAACGTTATTGTGTTGGTCCTTCGAGCCGCACCCGCCGCACCGCCGCGCTCTGCAGCCTCCCCCTTCGCTCAAATAACATCAAACTCGTTCTAACCCTTTGCAAGATGAATCTCCGAGGAGTTCCAGTTGAGAAGAATATCTTGTAATGGTATTCGATAAGGGCCCTTTGTGTGGAGCTCCCGGCCTTAATGAAATTCTAAGCTTAGTCTCCGGCTCCGACGGGCGAATTACTTACTTTATTCGACGTTCTTGTTATACCTATATCAGGCCAGCTGCAATTTTAACATCTTTTATCGGTAAGAGGCCTCAAAAAATATCAGCTTACCTTTAAAAAGTTCCTTTTAAATTGTAAAATATCAATAATTTGTATTGTAGTAGATAACGGGGTGTCGCAAGTGTTTGTTCACCGATAACGCATCGGTGTTTTTTAAACTTTGGTTAAAACGTAACCTTAAACGTTAGGCTGCTAATATGAAAAAAGTAATAAATTGTCCGCTAGCTAAGACATATTTTTAACGGTGCATTTTTACTACGTTGAATCTTTAGGGACAAGTTTGTACGAACAAGGTAAGTAGTTCATCCTTAGTAAGCTGTACCAGCTACTGCGTGTATTGTCTACGGCATGCGGCTTGCGGCTTGCGGCTTGCGGCTTGCGTCGTGCGGCGTGCGGCGTGCGTCCAGCGGAACCAGTAAAACATGTCATTATCTAATTATCGTTAAAGCGCGCTGGGAACCGCGCCGCCCCTAGCTTCACGGACGGTAATGCTCAGTTACGAGCGCGACAGATACCACGTAGGTACTACATTAAACTAAACTTGCTCCCGTACTGAAGCGCACCTCGCTGAATGTAAGCCTAATAAAAATATTATTTTTATGTTACAAATTGTACGGCCACATACGTAACATAAAGGTTTATTTCCTTATGTTGAGTATAGTTTATACAGAGTTACATCTACGAAATGTTACTTACTATTACCACTATTAATGACTTCTAACTTAATTATTACTTACTATTGTTATTACTATTTTGTTTACTTTTCTATTTAAACCAGCAACGCGTTGGTGATACCCGTGGTATACTGAGGTCAGGTACGTCTACATCAGGATACTTAGCTGTTACCTTAATGCATAAACTCGCTGGGGCCGGCAAAATCGTCCACAGAAATATTGTCGAAGAAAAAACGAGTCAGTTTAAAACAAATTGGATGAAACTTTTACACTTCAATAAATACGCCCATTTCACCTCTATGAGGGATGAATTTCCGAAATCATTTCTTAGGTCTTCCTACGTGTATAGGAGGTTTCCTATACCTATATCTGCATAAACATCTACTTGGTCCACTGATTCAGATCATAGGTTGTCTGACAGTCGGTACCTAACGTGTTATTATTTGGCTACCCATAATTAAACACGAATTAACTCAATGAGTTAATTGACATTGCATGTATTTACATCAATATTATAGTCTCAGCAACATATATATTGTCACATATTATTAAACATTGTCATACATTATTCGAATTCTAATGTTCCAAATTCAAATCACGAATACTTTTTAATTTTCTATCATCTCACTTATACATTTTCTGTCCCGTAATTTCTTTCCTTTTTTATTTAATCCGGATCCATCTAGAAAGTTCCTTTCAATTTTAATTTTAATGTATATTATTTTCATGCCATTACTTTAAATACACACGTGACGTATTTCAGCCTGCTACGCGACAATATATATGGTCATTTAATTTCCAGTGTACGGATATTTGACAGAATTATTGTGTACGTTAATCTAAATCAATCTTCCTTAGCGCCGCAGGAGGACGGCGATATAATTAAAGAGGGACTCAAGATCGTCCTCGGGCCGGGGCCGCCGGGGGCTCCGATTACACTTTTTTCCCCAATAACTGATAACCAGACGAACGGCCGATGCCCGGTTATATGTCGCTTATTCAACGTTATTTATTCAGTTGTGCACGTATTAAAATATGGTACAAATTTTACAGTTCTGTTTTAATTGTAATCCATATTTGAAAGGTTAAGCACAAAACAGGTCAAATTTTTTTATCCGTTTGTTAACAAATTTTACTTTGTTGTTGTTTATGTTCTTGTTTTGTTATGGACAATATATCTTCGGTATATTTGTATTGGATTGTAGTGTATGGTAACAACGTACAAGTAAGTGATGTATAAACTTATATGTAAAATAGCAAATCTTGTTTTCCTTGATAATTTCAGTGATGAGTATAGTTAATTTTCGAAAAATGGGAAACCATTTGTGTATTATAAATACGTGAAGAGATGTTGTACGTCTTTTTGATTAATAAACACGTATAAACCGTTCGCTATAAACCGCTGTTCTACCGTTGGTAACGTCTTGGCACGTCAGTTATTAGAACAAGTCTGTAAACATGTTTCAAAAGTAGAAAATATTCGTTCGGTTCGATGGCTCATCTTAATGGATATTTTACCCTTGTACCATTATTCGGGGTCGGCGCTGCATATATTATTCCTGTATTCGCCCTTATCATTCATCAACTAACAAGATCTCCTTTCTTAGCCGTTATATTTTACACACGATCCATCTTATCTTACCACCGAACCGGTGTCTCTTTATTGTTGTAGTCTAAAATGTACATATTGTTCTCACGTCACAACACATTTCTATACAGTAGATACATATTTTCTATGTAATATCTACATATATATCATTACGATATACATATACATTTTAGATTTAAATTGTTACGTATTTAAACAATTTTCACTCGCTGGTTGTTAAACTTTGTTAGTAGGTATGTTATGATATTAGATTTTGTGATATCGTGCGATGTGATAATATATAACAATATGTAATTAGTCTATTATTCATGTATTTTTGTGTGTATTATGAATAACATTTCCCTTGATCGTAATAAAAATATTTTGTGGTGCGTTTGAGCATAAAAGAGACTCGCAAATTTTCAACAAATCGTAAAACTAAAAATTACCCAGTGATAGTGCTTAAAATATAAGCACAAAATCCTGTTAAAAATCTTTTAAGACTTTTTTAAATATGTCAAAAATGAAGATTTGAAACCATAATTTATTCAATTGTGTTAAACTAAAGTACCACTAAGTATTTGGCGCTTTACGCTGCCTTATCTAATTAGACAAATACTGTGTACTATCTATTAAACATAATCATGTTCCCGGTAGTACCATGAGCAACATTACTAATATCGTGCACTCTCCTAACCACAGCTCGCCTTCTGTTTAATTTCTGTCGTTCGAGCCACTTGCTTTTCCCTTTGCTTTTCCCAAATGGAAGTTATTCATCGCGCTTAACTAAAATCAATCTTCCTTACGGAGAGTACGGGGATATAATTAAAAATGAGATCGGCGCGGCGCGGCGCGAGCAGGATTATGTTTTCATTAAGGTTTTATCGTCCGCGGCGCAGCAATCGATCACTGCCCACGGCTCAATTAACGATTTAACATTCTTTAGCACCAACTAAAGATGCTGCACTACAACCGGCGCGGCGTCTCGTCATACGTTTCACGCGTCCTCTTACAATTCTCTCGTTTATCGACTCGTTTCGCTGCAATCACCAATCTTGATACTAACACACTGATTTTGAGGTACGTGTCTCTGCTTATTGCGGTATTTTAATGCACACGAAAGTGCTTGAGATGTAACCTGTAATTGGTCGCTGTTTGTATATGGCAAATGTATTTAAAATTCATAATCGGGACCTTTATATACGCAAGGAAAGTCAATACAATGTTTTTTCATTTTGTCCGATGTCTGTATGTTTGTGCACGCTAATCTCAGAAACGGCTCATCCGATTTGAATGCAGTGTCAAGATTACATTGTGATGTAATGTTACTGCTTTACTTAATTTACAGTGTTTTTTATTTAAATCGGTAAACTAACAAGAATTTATGTCAATTCATATCAATCATTCATTGACTTTTAGGCGGAATAAAGTTGGTCGGGTCTGCTAGTATTTTAATATACATACATTATCTTAGTGGATAGTCCTCATTGTATCAAAGTTACTTTCTATCATTATGGTAATCGACTGCCACTTACACCAGCCATATGTATTCCGCAACGCAATGTTATGTTGCAATTTTTCATTAATTAAACTTTCCTTTTCTTATTGTTCGCTTTCGTACGGGTCGGCCATGGGTAGATAGAAGCGTCAATATGTCCTTTCTGTAATGCTGTAAAACTAATTATTGAAACGTAGACATTATAATATACATTCTAATAGGTGTCATGGTGCCAGGTGCTATGAGGCTTCTAGATACATAGGTACCACTGACAAAATAAAAACGAAACGTTTTAATCACACTCAAGAAAAATAACGATTCATCCAAGTGAGGATGATTTACATGTTATATTACCGTGACATCACTGCCCATATACGTCGTACAATGCGTATGGACTATGGAGGAATGTGTTGTGACAGTTGATTAATGACGTCTCGATTGATCGGACAGGTCGTGACCCCGTTGTTAAATGTTGGTAACGAGAGATACACATGCTTGCGGGTGGCGGTTATCTGGAATCGATTTGAAATTTGGCAACTTTAAGAGTACACTCGGTGCCAAGTGCTGGAGGTGGGTACTGTGTGCTATAGATAGATATAGATAGATGAGTAGTATAATATGTAGTAGTTATTATAATGACGGTTACACACACTACCGCACTGTTTCTCTATGTATTACGAGTGCAAACGAGGTATCACAGACACCTACGACCCGATAATAAACATTTATCTGTTATCC
>DWJN01003948.1:0-12963 GCA_018248895.1 Carystus phorcus
AGGTACGTACCGAGTATACATGTATACATGGTACACATGTCTCCGGTAGGATTATAGTGTTCTGTGGTGTACGTGTACATAATTGTTTATGGTTCAAGGTTAAGCCATTTTTATTGGTTATGTTCGTTTAAATTGAAATACATTGTCTAAACTTAAAAACACAATACGTTTATTTTCAATTTTCTACCTACTTTTACAAAAAACTAAACATTCGTTTATAAAATGGTGAAGTTAACAACTGAACTCATACAAAATTCTATGCAATATATGAATCCATGCCGAGACCGCGAATTGGATCTGAGAGGTGAGTTTATTCCTTTTTAATATTCGAGAATAAAAACAAACAATACGAAAATATTATTGTGTTACGTTATAGAATTGCTCTATAGAATAATATCCTCTAATATATATTTTATGAATATTACTATATGCATAATAAGGATTGATATTATTGTCATATTGCTATGTATTTGCAGGTTACAAAATTCCACAGATAGAAAACTTGGGTGCGACTTTAGACCAATTTGATACAATAGATTTTTCAGACAATGATATTAGAAAATTAGATGGATTTCCACTGTTGAAACGACTTAAGTGCTTGTTTTTTAACAATAACCGAATTGTGTAAGTATAGTAATGATATGTTCTTAAATTTTGTGGTACTCGTCTATTGATGTGTGTGAGCCAATCTCTTCTCATGTTGCAACCATCCTTCCTCTTTTCTGTTAGTGGTTACTGGGCTCTGCACCAGCCAATTTAATACAAATGGCATGCAATCTATGTATAACTATAAGTATAGTATCGCTAGTGAAATATTTCCTTAATGTTATGGTTGCTAAGTCAAAGAACAAGTAATAATGAAAGCTTGTGCTTTCTGCTGGATTGCATCATTGATGCTTTTGACTTGTCTGCTCATTTATAGGGTATTTACTTAAAAGTATCTGCTTTATGGTAGAATTCAAGTGTAAATTGTTGAGGATAAATGTATAAATTTGTATGATAATAGTGAAGGCTTGTATGTTTACAGGAGAATTGGTGAAGGCTTGGAACAATACATACCAAATATAGATACACTTATTTTAACAAACAACAATATTGCAGAATTAGGTGATTTGGATTTTTTGGCAAGTCTACCGAAGCTACATACTCTGTCATTGATGCAGAATCCAGTTGCCAATAAACAACATTATAGGTAATACAGACTTTTTTGAGAAATAATCTTAACATTTACAAATAGTATTACAAGTTAAAAAAAATATAGTAAAAAAAACTAAAAATCAAGACTAGAGTTACTAAATAAACCTCATAACATAAGAACTAAAAAAATCACTGTTCTAAAAGCTGCTGGAAATTACATTTTTAAACTAACTGTGCATTTCATGAGTGATAATGACATTGTGTACACAAGAAATCATGAAAAACCATTTTTCACCCCTAGACTTAGATAAACATTAGTCTTTTTTCCCATTAGTGGGGTTATACTTCCTTTCCTTTCCAGTAATTTCGTGCCGATCATATATATTTTTTTATTATTTGCATTGGTCTATAATTATTGGTCCTATGTAACATTGTTATTAATATTTTAATTTCTCTTTTCAGAGCATATATTGCATTTAAGTTACCTAAATTAAGGCTACTAGACTTTAAAAAAATAAAGCAAACAGAAAGAGAAGAAGCCAATACTCTATTTAAGAGTAAAAAGGGGAAAGAAATTCAAAAGGAAATATCAAAAAAAGCAAAAACATTTGTACCCGGAGGAAATATGCCTGATTCTAAAAGTACAAGTAAGGGTAAAATTTGTAATTATTTATTTAGCTTCTTCCTTGTGGTTTGAGTATTTAGTTGATGATAATAAATTGTTTATTCTTTCTACAGATCTCACCCCTCAAGAGATTCACAAGATTAGAGAAGCTATCAAGAATGCTTCCTCATTACAGGAGGTTGAGAGGTTAACAAGGATGCTTCAATCAGGCCAGATTCCTGGTCAGAAACCATTGCCGCCTCCTTCTCAATCAAATGGTCAACGTAAGTCAAATAGAAAAAGTAGTAGATATTTTGATATGAGTGAATTAATCAGGATAATTGTGGGTTTAACCGATTTGTTGCAGATGGCACGGTTACCATGCCATCATTATTTTTTTCGTGTGGAGTTAAGCGCGTGAGTTGTGCCATGTTTTCTTTTCCGCATGGCTGAATACACAAGAGCCGTGTCATTTAATCATATGGCGCTTGGCAAGGCAGCAGTATGATGGTATTTTTTTTTAACAAAAATTTGCAAAATCAGACTGTAACGAATCGGTTAATATATGGTGATACCACCCGGTATTGGGCTTTTTAATGTTAAGTATTCATTGGAAAGGTATCCCACTAGGACAATTTTTGCGAAAAAAACTTTTCATTTCTAACTTGTATTTTGGCCAATTTGGTACCTAATGAAAGTAATCAAAAATTAATTCAATTTAAATTTTTAATTTAGTAAGTTTTATACAGACTTGTGAAAGGACATAATGTAAGTGCAAATCATTTAATGTATATTACACAATAAATACTGTCACTATTGTATACATACACTTGCTTCAAATTCGAAACAAATAGTGTTGTGTATATTATGGTCCTTACTAATTTGCTCCTACTGATATAAATTTAGAATTTTGTATTGCATTTGAACAAGATTGGTATGGACATACATTTGAATATTTTTTTAATGTTACTGGCTGGCAAACGAGCACAAGCCACCTGATGGTAAGTGGTCACTATTGCCCATGCACATCAGCAATACCAATGGCAACACTAATCACTGTCAGCCAAAAAAGTATGAGAAAAGAAACAAAGAATGTACTGGTTCTCAAGTTCCAGGTAGTATGAGATAAATCATTTGAAGGCCAACTCAAGTGAGAGGGTAGTAGGTAGACTAACTGACTTCACTAACAGATAATAATACTGTTAATGACTTAATAATGACTATATGTAATGAAGTCCAATGTCGGTTTCCGTCTTTTTTTATGACACCTTTTTATGTAGGTGTGGAATTGTTAATATTCTAGGATGCCTCAATACGGCTCAAAAATGAGGATGAATAATAGAATTTTGTGTGTGAATGGAGATATGCATTAATTTTTAAATATTAACAATATTGAAATATCTAATATTATATCGTTTTTATTCCATTTAGGTGGCTGAGGCTCAAATGAGGCTGGCAAAAATTTCTGCACTGGAAGTTAAAGGATTTTTAAACCGTCTCCAAATTGCCGTAATATAGTGTTAGGTGGACTATGCAGACTGTTTTAATTGTTCTTTTCGTCTTTGTTTTATTATTACTCTTTCTTAATGAGGCGAAATCTTATAAGATAAGATGTAACTTCATCTATATCTTATCAATAGACTGCATAATTGTGGATGTCTCAATTATAAAAACTTCGTTGGACTACAGCTCCAATTACTTATCAGGAAGCATGGTACTTGAGTAAACAAACAAGAAAAAGTACATTTTTTAATGGTTTTTAAATGCAACGGCTTTTGATAAGATTCCAACCACAACACTTACATATTATTAAAAGTTATTAATTAAAGTTTTTTGATCCTGTTTTCAGAATTTGAAGATGAAGAAATGGAAACTGAACAAGCAAATGGGCAATGAGAGTTTAAAAACAACCCTTGGCCATTTCTAAAATACTTTAGCTGTAAGAACAGATTACTTTAAGAAGAACAGATACTTCACATAAGAAATTAAGCTGGCTAGAACATAATAATACTACTTTATATTAAGCTACAGTCTTTCTATATAGAACTGTAAAGGACTTGGCGCTAAAATGATGCACATTAAATTAAATTATTGATTATAGTATCCTCTCAAAATCGATGCGAGATATTTTAATCAGTCATTAGATTTAAATTAGTGTCTTTGAGTGCGGCTGTAAATAAAGTTCGCAGATACTACACAAGCGATGCAAGATGCGAAAAAAATACAATTTTTCCTCTTTACATGTTTGAATTAAGGGAAATATTCGCAATAGCCATACTTGAATAGGTATTGCAATTTTTATTTTTCGCGGTATGCAGTATTTCGTTGTGAATGGTTTTCATATAAATAAAAGTCATTTTTTTCTTTCAAGAATATTGTTTTATTTTAAAAGTCCCATAATTTTGTCATTAATCTATTACAATGTTCCATTTAATCTGTGAAATTCAAATATAATAATTCATCATTGCCAGCATCTAAAAACACTGTATATATAGTAGGTAATATAGTGATGCGGCCCATAAGGTCTTTTATTGTAGGTCGTTTATCTGGTAATATAGATAGCATTGAATCAATGAGGTCCTGGATTCCTCTTTCATACACATTGGAGTCTATGGGATGAACGCTGCCGCTGGTGATTGCTTTTACTAGCCCAACTAGTGTCTGACAATAAAATTAGATTATATAAAAGGTATTGAGTCAAAGTAAAAAATAATGTTTAAGACTCAACGCTCGGTTAGTGACTTATGGAAGTCAAAATTTGAATTAGAAATCTTGGTAACATTACAGGTATCTATTTTATAACTTAATTTTGTACTTTTAAAATTTGTGACTGATCTAGCAATCATAAGAACATCGAACGTTTCGAGAGATATAATGCTTGTATAATCATAGGTTTTTTTTAATAAAATATAAATGACTGCAGCTTGTTTGTCTATTGAGATAGCTATTCGTCAAAGAGTATGTAACGTAACATAAATGGTTATTGTTATTTGACTTACTTCTGATTCAAAAGCTCTTTTATGACTGCACATTTCGTATAATAAGCAACCAAGGGACCACACATCGCTTTTAGTATCGTATGGCTTGCCTTCACACAGTTCTGGAGCTAAATAATATGGTGTTCCAATTACTGTCGATGTTTTCTTTGCACTAGAAAGGAAAGATTTCATCAGCGGTGGTCATAGAAAAATGTAGGTCGTGAAAAATTTCAAAGTAACGCCCTTTTAAAAAGTTCACCAATGCCGACTTAACTAACGAGTTCGGTGCTTCATCGTGTCCCTCCTTGCCACAACCCTCTACTTTCTATTTTTTTTATTCTTCTCGTCCTACATTATTAACCCTGGACCTGTGATTCATCACTCTTTTAATGATATTGTTATGAAAAGAGGTACCCTCTTTCCTTGAGTACAAACCAACTCCTCAAGTTTGAGATTTGGTCTGTGGAAACAAAAACAATGGCGCAATGTGTACTTGGTTCGAGTTCACTTGGTCGCTATCCATATAATGCTAAAAAGCAGTATTCGTACCTGGTGGGTTCTTTACCTACCTCAATGTAGAATAAACTTAAAAGCAGATGAGATTGCTACAGAGGTTAGTTGTTAACTCAAGTGTCGGAAGATTATAATCCCGTAGGTTCTCCGACATGGCTGAACAATTGCAAGCAACCGGGACCGACGGTTTAACGTGCCCTCCATGGATTAGAAACGTCTAAGATTTTTTTTCCACTAGCGGTCACTCAAACACCTGTGGCTTGCGCTTGAAGTTGTTTAACTCGGTCGATCGTATAGGACCGGCGCAAGCTGTTAGTTTTGTGATTCAATTCACGTTTTCGTAAATAATTAACTTCTATATTTATATATACTTTTTAATAAACTCACCTCGCTAACATTTTAGATATTCCAAAGTCCCCGATCTTTACTATTAAGCCATGTTCTCCTGTCAGCAATATATTTTCTGCTTTCAAGTCTCTATGTACAACGTTGAGGTTGTGTATGTAGTTGACACCAAGTAGGATTTGGCAAAAATAAAATAGTACTTCCTGACAAAAATATGTTTGTATTTGTTATTAATAATATATGTAGGTACTAGACTACAATCTCAATGCTTAAATGATACTTGGACACTATTTTTAGAATATCTTAATACCAATAACCATATCATAACATTAAATAATATCTACCAGGTTTGCAAAAGAAGTTGTACAGAAATACTTTTTTTTTCGGGTGGGTGGAAATCTTAAGGATACCCAGTGGAGGAGCGTGGGATGAGGCCGCCCGGGGCGCGGATAAATTTAGCCGTAATTTCTCGTGACGTCGCGTGATTTACAATAGGTGGGCGTATTTATTGTATACAGAAAAAATAAGATAAAAAAAAGAATCTTTGGAAAGTTATTGAGTTTACAAAAAAGTAGGAACCTAAACATACACGGCCTTATTACAAAACGGACTAGCCAAGTACCGGTTTAAACTTCTATTAGACCAAGTAAAATAAACCTTGGCTTAAAGTAGGTATAGTATGAAAGATAAAGCTATACCTACTTGATAATCGTGGTTTAGACCTTATTTTGTAATTATATCGATCGGATACATGGTTACAGTACTTACAGTTGAAAATGTTGATTTTTTTGCTAATCGATTACTGTCTGCGGTTATGCGGACTTTTCTTTACATTTTTTAATATTAGTAGCAACGTGCGCCGGGTACTGTTAGTAAATTATAATAATATTGTGTAACTATCAGTTGAGTTTGCCTTTTAACAACTACAACGGGTCACATTATACTTGCCTGCTGTCTTATTAATGTTGGACATCGTTGATACATATACTCCGCTAGATTCCCGCTAGAGGCATATTCCATGCATATCAAAACGTTGCTGTCAATATAGTAACAATCGTAAAACTTGATTATATTTGGATGATTCATTGTAGACAGTATATCGACTTCGTTAGTAATATCCTTAAACGAATAAATGAATGGAATTATTATAAATTTCTACATCTAATTATATAATTGAGAGCGTCTAATCTAAAAATTAACATGGCGTGAACACCCCAATGTTATTATATTTTTAAAATAATTATTGCAGTAAGTAGGTAATAAGTTTTGCAATTACTTAAAGGAATGGGTTCATTTTTAAATCTATTAGGTATAAAAAAGAAATTAGTATCATAGTGTCTTCTTTTTAATCATGAAGAAATTTAACCTTGAATTACTATCATAAGTACCTATGAATGGAAACATAGCTACTTTTAGAAAGGGATCTCAGTGAACGATAGTTTAAAACATCTAAATGCATTTCTAATAAACTTAATTCATATATTGTTTGATCATTTGAGATTGTATTAATATACAATTTTTAATAAAATCCTCTGTTATGTATTTGAGTATTAGGACCGTATTACGGAGTCTGTAAATTGCGCAATAATTAAAAATAAATGCTCAAGGTATCGGACAAACCTACCTGTTTGTGCAACTTTGTATTCATTTCAATATCCTTTACTACTGTCAATAGGTTAGTGTTCTTGTTTTCACATAAGTACACATCCCTGGAAGACGAATTGTTTGCTATAAATTATCGCAACGCTTTCACAAAATTTATAGAAAATCACCCAAATGTATACTTACCCGTAAGTACCTTTACCAATTGTCTTCAGAATTTTCAGTTTATGTTTATTAAACCTTTTGTTTACGTCCATTTTTGTATATATGAAATTCGTGTACGAGTGACAATCGTGGTATTTTGTGGGTACTTTAGTCTTAGTTCTGATCGCGCAAGCAATGTTAGGGTAGGTGTGTAAAAAATATGTAACAGATTATATTAGTTAAATATGTGCTTTTATGGCGTAGTAAAAATCTTATTGCATTTTGTATTTCGAACTGATTAAATATTTTTTTAAAACAGAACAACCGTCTTCGCTTGGCTTTGGGAAATAAGTATATATCATAGCATTCTTGAAAAAAGTCTTAAGAGATTTTTTAACTGTCTGTTTGTTCAATATGTTTTTATTTCTGAATTCAAATAATAAGATAGGATTTTTCAAAATTCATTTCCTAAGCGCGTAAATGGTCGAAATTTAGAAAAGCTAAAAGTTCTCGAATTGTCCCAATAATGTGTTTACTGAACGGGAATAATCCTTGGATGCTGGAAAACATTCGCAGCTACGTCGTAAGCTGATACAGCTGGGTTGAGTTTTAATTTTTAATTATATTCTTTTAATTTTCCTCAGCGAGCAGGACACCAATAATAAAACAAGCTAAAATTGTCTCCAATATCTTTTTATTCTAAATACATTAATATTTTTAATCAACACAAATATTCATTAAAACTATTACAAGCTATTTTTATTTTTAAACATAAATAATAAGTAATGTGAATGACCAGCATTGCACACGTTAACTTGGTATTTATAATTTAACTAGATATTATCCAATCTTAGCGTTAGTTCTTCATGCTGACAAAACATATAACACTGAAACCGTTTGAGGATATAGTTATTTGATAAATCTAAACGAGTAATTCGAATAGGAAGATGACATGCTATTATACCATACATATTACAATATAGTCCATCGCTAACTTATCAACTCGGATCTTTGGTGATTAGCTACGTAGAGCAGTGAATTAACACGAGATACTTAAACAATAGGGTGTTGGAAGTTTCGTCTTCCGGAAAGTCACTATATTACTATGAATCATTGGATACGAACAGTTTTTTGTAAGTACATATTGTATCTAACACCTCGAAAAACCAATTTGCAAATTGCAACGAGTACAGTTTATATCTAATTACACATTTTATTATGTTTACAGTTCACATATTAATAAGATACAGTATTTATTAGAAACCTGTAAAATCGGCCTTAATTTGGCTCTGTACACAATTTATGAGCTACGAAAGATTCGGTGTGCACGTCTATCACACACACAACTCTACTGCGCAGTATAAATATATTATCGAACGAAATTCACATAGACTTCACTATATATTATATATAAATTGAAATAAATATTTTTAAGCGTAATCTTCCTATTTAACACACAATTATGTAGTTAAGCGTTTTTAGTAGATATTTTTATTTAATATTGATATTTCAAATGCTAAAACTATACATTTCCAAAATCATACAACAGTTAAGACATCGCGTACCTATTTATTTTGTTCGCCGAATTAATCTTAACTTTTACCTACGAAAATAATGTACATTGGACCTTCGTTCTTGAAACTGATGAATGACAGGGGATGTAGAAAATGTACGCATTTGGAAAATCAAATACTAAAAAAAAACAAATGTGGTAGTTATATTAGGAGTATAAAAGTGTAATAAAATAAATAGGTACAATGAAGGTATTATTAGAAGTATATTTTGAGTACGTTAAGAATAGAGACCAGCTCAAAAAATAACAATCGTACGCTAAATCGACAGATACGATGAAATGCATACATAATACAGGTAATTAAGTATTCCATCCTCTCTAGTGATCATAGAACGGTGTCTTAAGCCTCAATCGGATGGCGATGGCAGATGGTATAATTACACGTGGAAGGTGACGCGTGACGCGATATCAGATCTGAGCGTATATTGAAATGTTACTTTACAGTGTGGATTATAGGTATTACAATAAGGCGAAACGATTGATTTATTAAACATTTAGAATGAAGAGCGAGTTGTGCGCAGAATTTTGATACGATTATACTTAAAACGTACTATTGCAAGACCCGGCCCGCGTGCCGCTAACATTTGCACATTACTAACATAATACATTTCTGCGATTATTTGATTCCACTCGAAGAAAACTTAGTCGCAAACCACGCCTTTGTTAGTACTTATATTGAAACACTTCAAGCCGTTAGTTGCGTACCTACACAAAATTAATTAATTTAAAAGATTCGTCACTTATTTTTTTTTTGGGTGAAAAGAGACCTAGAATAAAAATTGTGATATAAAAAAATAAAACATTACCCTAAAGAGAAACTAAATAGATCGCCAGCGATCCTTCACGAGAAATGAGGTGCTATGAGGTTATAAAATCAAATAAGTAAAGCTATCTAACAGGATGAATTCGGGATTGTGTCTACGTAGCGAGAATCGACCGAATATTTGATATTCAGAAAGACACGACAACATCTCCGAAAGGCATTTTTAAAATTTTACCTTAAAATAGTATTATATTTAGGATATCTATGTTAATATATTCTGGTGAATAACATCATTATCGCAAACCCGTATTAAATATGAGAAAAGTGGATGATATGACAATATAAATTACCCTTTCATACCAATTAATAAGCGTTTTCAATGTCCTTACTTAGTCGAACCGGTATATGCGGTATCGACGACTAAAATCTACTTATACGACTTTTAACGTTACAAATTGAAGACCAACTACTCACAGGGATATCGAACGAGAAACGAACGTTCCAATCTTTGGTTAGACAAAACAAAATAACAACATTAAAAATATTAAACATTCGAACGATACACAGTCATTGGAGGGACATATCAATTAATCGTTAGGTAACTCTAGACAACATTGCGCATTTAATCATATACAAATAATTATATTAATATGATTCGAAATGTCACGATGCGCCAGGATCGTAGCATTTCGACGGTAATAAGCGTCAACGAGGGGCTGCGTCCGGCGACAACACTGCGACACAGTCACATACCTATACATCGAAAAGCCCATTCACTTGCAGGCTGTGAGTAGGATTGGTTGAATTTCATCATTACAACGGTATAATCCGTGCGCGAGCGTCTATCGATCGATCTTATTCACGACGCGGACAGATGCCGTCTAATAGAAATTCAGCGTATCTCGTTCCCGGCATGAACTTTGCGCCCGATAGAAGTAGTAGAAGTCGTTTGCTCCTATTTTCGTACAGCTTCAACTTCAGTGTCGGGGAGCTACATCGAAACTACGCACGTAAAACGCTCGCCAATCTTTTCGACCACTCTGACCTGCGCTCCAAGCTAAATGACGCATCGTACAGTACACCACGCTTACTCCAAAACACATTGAAACCGATACCTTCGACATTTTAACCGCAACGGATACACGATCTTTGTATTTTGTCGAATCTCCCGTTGAATTACACGAAACAGCCACGGCGAAACTGTTTGGGAGAAACACCGTCAAACCCGTTGCGAGGTTAGAGCGGCTATAAAGTTTGGCGAGATGTACCCGTACTCGTATAGTAAACACGTTGCGCACGCTATTTGACATAAATTCAGTGTATTAAGCTACTCGTACAGTTGCACACCACACATTGTCCGACACCGCCACGGGCTGGCCGCGGCGGCGCTCTACTGCCAGAGCTTCCACCACACTTGCATCTTCTCAGTGAGTTTCTTGCAGATCCCCAGCAGTTTCCGTCACATCCCGCCGTCGCCCTCGCCCTCGCACTCCTCCGAGCCCTCGCCTTCCTCCAGCGTTACCTGTTTAACAGTAACACAATATTTATAAATCAATAGACGTAAAGGGCGCGCGTTGCTATTAAAAAAAAATTAACGAAAAGTCAGCATATATTAGAATATATTAGTTTTGATTTCATCTGTAACTCATCAACCGAGTGTGTTAGATAGATATAATTTTGGTACCAAAACTAAGTTGCTCAAGACATTAATGCTCTATGACTCTATGTTCTACCATTTCATAGTCCATAAAGGACAAATAAATAAACACAATTGATTTTACGTCATCTAGAAGTGATTCACTATACCAATCATAAAAAAATATCAAATTACTACATTTATTTCTTAAGTTTATTACAAGTAAGACGCTTTGTCAAATGTCAAAAGTTGCGCCAAGCGAATTGATCGTAGAAAATTCTCAATAACTAAATTATCTGTATATTCATTCATACATTCTCTTGTTTACACGAATCGATTTGATCGATTCATTCAAAACCAAAAGCAGGTGTTTCCGTCACACTATCTAGTAAACATGATGTATCAGTCGATAGCGACGGAATTGACAGATTAACGTTTACCACGTAACCCATGATAAGTCTTATGATAATACTTCATTTTAAAGTGGTCATCACTTATACTCGAGTGTTTAAAGTAGTTGATTTTTTTTATATGAATATATATAATAATTAATGAACATAAAAAAAAAAACATCTAAATCGGTCCAACCGTTTTGTAGGAGTTCAATGATATACACACGAACAGAAGAATTATATGTAGGTATATAGGTATAAAGATTAACTTTACAAGGAATACGAGTAAATTTGACTTTATACAAAGTCGATTTTTACACTAATTAAAAGTCAAAATACGACATTGATCAAACGTATCTCAAGTAGACTTGGAAGAAGAGGTAACGATAAACACATAAACGATAAACTTAGGAGAATATTTCTTACTCACAATTATGTATAACAATTAATTTATATTTAGTTCCGAGTACCTAATGATAAGGTAAATAACCTATGGCTCCGGTACTACAAAGTCCCGTAATATACGTATCTAAGTAATATGTTTACACTATTGTATGACTGTACTTGTGACGTTTTTATAATTTCAGTCGCTTATTATTGTGGTTAACCACAAACATTACACGGAAACTTTTCTGTGGCGCTTCCACATATTATTTACGTTACACTATGAATAAGGAATGAATGTAACCATAATTCAATTAGTTATTTACCTATACACGTATGTTTAAAATACGCCTGCGCAAAAAAAAATATTTATGTAAATAGATTTTAACGTTAATTTTCTCCGTTAATACAAAAATAGGAAAAGCTTTAATTGCAACCAAATTTCCCTTAAAGTCAATCTGTTAGTCAACGTTAATATATTACATTATATAACTTATAATGTCACAACAGCGCTACCTATTAAATGCTACCTATTATAGCTAAGAAACATGTTCTGTAGAAAACAAATATAGAGTGCAATTATGACGTACACGGTTCAAAAGTCTTACGATAACTAACGTTTATAAATAAATGAAGTATTCAAATAAAGAATAGTACCTGGAAGCGGATTTGTTCAGGGCGATCGTCATCAGCGGAGTGCTGCAGCGGCGCGGGCGGCGGGGAGGGCGGGATCATGCTCTGGTAGTAGTCCCGGTTCTCCTCCAAAGTGTCCAATATATCCTGAGCGTCGGGATGCACGAGATCCGCCCAAGTCTCCCACAGCGGATGCACGATGTAGTCGATGAAACCGACTTGAGATTTCTCTATAGTAGCGTTGTGCCTGTCGCACATC
>DWJN01003949.1:0-12963 GCA_018248895.1 Carystus phorcus
AAGGTTAACACACTATAACCATTTTATGGCAAAATGGCGGCTGTAGCATTTCACTTGTATTTCGCTAGGTACCTACCTACGCATATTGTATAAAAAATGTACATTATTTTTATTTTATAGACTAATATTAATAATAGTTTTCTCTATACTATACTATTATTGAATTTCTTAGTATGAAACAAAATGCAAATAAGGGTCTTAATATAATTTAGCATAGTTTGGATTAAATTAATAATACCGCTACACACTCATTCCCTGTGCCTCGGATGCCATATACATACAACATACAACCGGCCAGTGAACATAAATTTAAACTCATCATTAAAATTCCTGACGAGCTGGGAATCGAATCCAGGATCCTTCGCATGGTGGACTGATATGATAATATGAATGGATGGATGGTCCTTAATCGTACAAAAGTAGTGACATGTTAGTAACCTTCTTCGAGCGTGCTCTTCTGCCGGAAGACGGCGGCGTTCTTCTGCATACAGCGCTGCATGCGGAGCCGCAGGTCGGCGGTGGGCAGCGACCCGTTGGCGTATCGCACGCTGTCCAGGTTAGCGATGCTCGCCTCGCCCGTCGTCTGTAGATGTACAAGTTTATATAAAACATATCCAAAACTGTATCTACCTAGGTTCCCAAATATGCAACAACCAAAGGCCGTTAATAAAGAGACGAATTGCCATAGCAAAAGGCCCCTAATGTGTGCAGGAATTACACGAATTAATTGCACGGCGGGTATCTTATCTCATATTCCTTCGTTGTAAATATCTCTCCGGTACGAACGACGCGCATTGCTTCGTCATTTATAATACGCACTGCGACTGTATTGAATAAAATGCCTGCGTTGGTATTCCCGTTTGGTTATAATGTTGACGTCTTCAAGTCAAGAGCGAAGAGGCTTCTACTAAGTTAATGTGCTTTACCACCCAAAATTACATCACCGTTTACCATCAGGTGGGACTGTAGTCAAGCATTAACTTATAATTAATCAAAAAAATACCATATGAAAAAAGAAGGGCGAAGATTAGAGGAATTACCAACACAACTAAAATGTCTCTAGTGAGAGCCTAAATCTTTCCGATATTTATATACGTAGGAATATGGACCGTTAAGGCAATGAAGAAGCAAACCATTAATACATTCGAAATGAGGTGCTGGAAGCGAATGCTGAGAATCTGATCATGTTGATTCATTTTGTTATAATTGAAATATTTTATTTGGTTTTCAACTTATTATAATGTACTACAGGACTGTATCGGTGCGTACGAAATTTTAATTCAATTTTAATAATATAATATTAATATTATAAATCCGAAAGTTTATTTCTTTGTTTGTTCGTTTGTCCTTCTTTAACATAAAAGGAGCGACGGATTTATGTTATATTATGAAGTATCATATTAGGATCAAGATAGTTAAAGGACTGGAGAGTGCCACAGGCTCGTTTTATCCCGCAAAAATATCTCACTTTCATGGGAAAATGCGTTTCAATCAAATAAACGCTGAAGACGGTATTAAGACATAATAACAGTATAACATTCTGAATTTGTTCTCACACTGACACGGCACGCGTGATGCAAATATGAATGACATATTATTGATAATTTTAAAGTCGATATTTTTGTACACAAAAATATACATACGAAAGCGAAGCGAGGGCGGGTTAATAGTATTTAAAAGTTTCACCATTACCACAAACTATGCTACTACTTCTGTGTCGAAATGTCGTAGCACAAGTTTTGTTAGTACTTGAATCACAGTAGAATATTGCATTTTTTTAGTATGTCGTCTTATTAAGTCATTAAAATTCTGTGATTTAAATCGGACTTAGCACATAATTATGTCATAATACATAAAATACCGGATCAGTTCGTCTTATCGAATCGCAGATTGTTTATGCACAAAACACGTGTAGCCTCCACTTAGCAACTACGCACACTTGTTAATTATATTCAAGTGGTTTCTCGGCTTTTCTTTGGGTTTTTCAAATACAATAAACATTTTAATTAACAATCAGTGTATAAGTTTTTATTATTATTAGTATATTTATTAAATATTAGTATACTAGTTTAATATTAGTGCACTAAATATTGATATATTTAGAAGTTTTTGTATTATATACATACATTGGTTGGAAGGGAAGGGTTACATACTTTCTTGGAAAAACTGCTTATGGAACGTAACTGTTGTTACAAATTGTTATAAATTGACTTACTTATACCTATTTTAGGACGCAGATCGTCTCATTATGTAGCAGTCGTAATTAACCATTATAACCTTTTTACGATTCTTTATTAACTTTGTACAATTAAAGATCTTATTACTATTTTTTAAATTGATCAAAAGGTACGTGTTATCAAACGATCCTGTTTAAAGTTTTTTTTATTTTGGATGAATATCTAAAATATTATTGTTATAATAGTTAATGACTATATCATTTAAATTAGTTAGTATTGAAACGATATAATTTACATAAAAAATCACTGCTGCGGTTAAAGCATAATTTATGCTTAAGTTTTGTGTTATTCATTTAGGATATTTTTGGAATGCATTTATATTATATTCATAGTGATTAATGCCAAATCATAACTGTCCCATAAATAAATTTAGGATCACTGACGTAATATTTCATTAGTATAACACCTAGATATGTAGTATAATGTATCGTCATGTGTGTAATGTTGTTAACATAACACTCGCACTGGTTGTAGGTAAACAATTCGACCTTCGACAGCAGACACCATTAAACGTAACGGATGCCCTAACGTCGAACATGATATCATTTTAAATTCACGCAAGTGTCGATATCTCGCGTGCCGACTGTCTGTCGGGTCAACGCAGTACAGTTAAATCGTTCATGCATTCTAATTAATACTATCTATTCATAAACACTATACAACTAATCGCTATTTCTCTCCGTGCGTTGTATTAAGTTATTTCTAACTATGAGTATAGAATAAAACCACGCTTTATAATTTCCATATACAATTTCCCGTCCTGGAACTTAAGTATGGGCAAACGCTTAGCTACATTTACGGTTACCATAGCAACAATTGTGGCAACTAACCGCCAGTTTTACTTTCTTTTTTCAGTTTTAGTTTCAGTTTACTCTTTCCCATGTCTTAAATTTTCTCCTTAGCTATCTGTTTCCTCTTCAGTCCATGCCATCCGCTTTGGGATTATTTTAAAGTATGTCTTGTGTGTATACGATGAGGGCAGGATGTACCCTACCCTAGTTTCTTAAAGGCATGATATTTCCTATCTTTCTATTGGGTTGTCTGAAAGAAATCGCTTGGACAACACAGAGAGACAATTACACACACTCAGACCGAGAAATAGAAATTTAAATCCATCATTCAAATGTCTGCCTCGTTGGGAATCGACTCCAGCACCCTTCGAACGGCTGTCCGACCGACGTGGTGAGCATCACGGCACGCGGGTCGTCTTACATCCTTAACCGGCGGCTGTGGTTCCAAAAAAAATATATAAAGTGGAGTTATCTACTGGTACGGGAAATGGCAAGGTAGGGAGATCACTTTGATTTGGCACACTCGGATTTGGCATTGGACCTTTCGATCCGCAGGTAGGACGTAATTGTGCTCCATCCTACCCCTGGGAGCGGATCCTGTAACGGATCAACACTGGCCGCGTTCCAGTAAGCGTTCACAACGATCTGATCGCTCATTTCAGAGTTCCACATGGCGACCACGGTCGTTGTGGTCGAGACGAATACGTCACTCATGACGTCATAACAAACTCTCACGCGACGCTCACCACGACCCATCTTATAAGGCGGGTCGTGGTGAGCGTTCCACTAGAGTTTATGGCAGTAGCGCTCACAAGCTAGTGGAATAGAAATAAGTGCGGTCGTGAGCGTGATCATTGTGGACGTCTAGTGGAACGCGGCCATAGAATATAGCTATAAGCATAGAATCTTTAGGGATATAATGTCCTGATGTTTAATAATTAGTAATTCGATCGATATTTTGTGCATCAATTAAGTAACTAAGTGGAACTATGATTTATACTTTTATATTATTCTTATCGTTGGATTTATAGCGGGGAATAATAGTAATTACGTTTATTGCCATTAAACTTGTAATGAATGTAGTAAAGTACACTTCATTCTTTTCAACTATTATAAAACTCAATATTAAAGAATCTACTGTTGACTGTTAGATAGATCCGTATTATAGTGTAGGTAGTCAAAATGAGAATATTGCATGAGGAGTCCGAGATTTAAAATATCATCGTTATTGATTTAACCCAGGCAGATTGCGCGTAATACCTTTTTCCGAGGAGAGATCTTCATGAGATTCCGAATCTTTCAAAATCCCTGTGAGTTGTTTAAGCAATGGCGTAGTTTCACATTTCACACGCACGAATACTTACTTACTTAGTTCAGACAGACATAACATTATAAACGTTTGAATTCTACCGGTTTCGAATTGAAAAAAGAAACCGCTTTCTTTTCAACACTGTATCCAAACTACTATATTAAAACGAGTGATCTGGAAAATAAAGTAGCTAATTGGTAGACAAAAAAAATCTGTTACGAATACCTACTATCGATAGATTTACCTGTTCTACAAAGCCTAATCCTAAAATCAATACCTGGTATTGGAACTTATTGCTCAGGATGCACACAATCTGTTAGTTATGAGCTGGCTTGAACTCATAGAGTACATTGGTATATATTGCTTGAACTGGAGAATGGGTATTTTTTTAAATACGAAGCTTCATACTATCGTCTATGTCCCTTAGCCAATTACTTACCCTTAACATTTTTATTAAATACATATTCACTGTAACAAAGGTTATGGATCGATCCAACGTCGACGAATAGGCATTGAGACATTACTCAACAAATTCGTACTTCCGGATAAATAGGATGAGTGGATCCAATCGTAAACTAATGTATTCTAATAAATGCCTTCAACCAATCAATGGCCCACTACTGAGGACGGGTCTCTTCTCATCACTGAGGAGGTCTAGAACATACTCCACCACGCTGCTCCACTGCGGATTGGTGGAGGGGTTAGTGGCCAACCTAAGTGTCGGAAGTTTTTTTTTGTTTTTCTACGATAACAACCGGGACCGACGGCTTAACATGTCCTGCGAGACACGGAAACGCTCAAGAAATTTTTGCCACTAGTAATCACCCATCCAGGTACCAAACCCGCCTGCAGTTCCTAACTCTGATGCTCGATTAGGATCGACGCAAGCCGCCGGGCTATGAGCGCTTCTGATAATGGTAACCCAAATATTTTTTTAGCCATACGGCTACACACCTGCCACATTAGTAACTACCTAAATCATATACAACAAACAACTCATATATGTACATATAACAAACAAGGAATTTTAAAAGAACTTTTCTTGAGCGTAAATATTGTTTGGACGTATACATATATAATTTAGCGTATTAATAATTTGGTAATTTAACGAGAATATTATTCGATTTACTCCAGTATGATGTCTTCAGGAGTGATAGTGTACCTATTCTATGTACGAGAATTACAACAATTGATTTAAATGTAACAGAATACAATATTATTTCATTTATTCACTAATATAAATGTTTTAACAATAAACAACTATATAATTGTAATATGTATATTAATTACATTGGCCTCTGCTTTTTTTTCATACAATACGCTTTGAACAACTATCCAAAAATAAATTAATAAAAATGTATAAAGCACAGCTAAGATCTCAAAAACAGATCCAAATATCAAATGATTGTTTCTAATGCTCTCGATACTTATAACGGTGGCTAGTACGAACGATACAATTATATAAAAAAGCATTATTATTAAATAAAATATGTACAGCTTCTTTAAAAATATTACACCTGCAACTATTAATATAATATGGGATGAGAACACACAAATGCTGAGTATATCATATATGTACGATATAATAGTTGCTTGTAACGTGGGCACTCCATTTTCGGTGAGGAATCCAACACCAAAACTAGTACCAATATAAAGACATGCAATAGTGGGAAGTATTCCTAATAACCCAATAATAATCACACTAGACTTCAGTGAAAAACAAATACAACATTTGTCCAGTATAGGGCAGTACTTCAGTAAAAATATCGTCATTGTTTCGCAAATGCACCCAAGTCCTTCAATTTGTATTATTTTTAAGACGACGTTCAAATTTATTTACATGCGACATTACACCAACGGCCGCGAACTTATATCATTTTTTATAGTGTTGTGTAACGTGATGTATCCAATATTGTAATGAAATGTGTATAATTGTCAATCAAATGTCTGTACGATATGAGGCACTACGAGCATAAACAGACTAAATAGAGATCCTACAATCATGTACGGTATATATGTACCTATATACTACGTATGTATAACATAAATAAATAAATAAATAAATAACGCCACACACTCATCGCCCCACACTAGCATACCCGGTGTCGTGGGTGCTGTGGACAACACAGAAAGACGTTTACACACACACAGACCGAGAATAGAAATTTAAACTCATCATTCAAATTTCGGCTCGCTGGGAATCGAACCCAGAACCCTACGAACGGCGGTCCGGCGCGGTGACCGTTACGCCACGCGGGTCGTCAATAATCATCAATAATCCTTTAATTTATTTTTTTATTTGCGGTTGCGTGTATACAGTACCTATATGTAAATGTGTACCCCGTGCGGATTTGAATTCGAGACCCCTCGTTTCGCAGCCAGGGATCTTTCATCTAAACATAGTGGAGGTTGGTAGAGTACCCTTTTGTTTGTCAGTTCAGCAGGCAATTGAGCGATACATTTGTTTCTCATATGGAATCATGACGAACAATACCATATTGTAAAATATCAGCAAAAAATATTATTGTTTCATACATTTCTCATGATCTCTTTCTTACATACAGTGCCGTGAAGTGTCATCAGTGGCATTCTGATAATGTTTATGAACATTGATCCGACAGTCGGTAACTCTTCAGAGTATTTACGTTTCTTGCTCAGTACTCAGTACAGTGTGCAGACTCAAACCCTTTTTGTGTGTAAAACATAAAAAAAATATATATATATTATCGAGATTTTATTTACAATTTCTTCCAATAACATGTACATTTTACACAATTAGAGTAAAATAGATAAAACATCAAATCACGTACCTAATTAAGTAAAAATCTGCATTTACAACGATCCATATTTAAAATATATTTCAAGAGTTAAATGTATAAAGTTGAAACTTAAAATTAAAATAAAACCAATACAATACATTAAGCCAATAGTACAGTTAAAAAGAAATCAAATAACTTATTAGAATGTTTCTGAAACTTACAATAACATTTTGCTAACCACTTAAAACTATATCTTGGTTTTACTCAAGGTCATGTTGTAATAATAAAAGTTTAAGGTTAAATAATAAAAATCTTTGGACAATAATAAAAGTTCCATAATAAAAATCTATGGACATTGATCATTCCTGTTAAGCGTTCTTTTTATAAAACAGTAATGTACTGTAAAATGTGCTTGATTCAGGAAAGCCCCCGAATATATTCTAAGTAATATACGTGCATTATTAGGTTTATGTAGAGGTTAGAGACAGGCGGTACACATGGTTCGAACGACAAAACTAAAGATAGAAGAAGCGAAAATGAATATAGACTTAAATGCACCACTAATAGATTATCATTGAGAAGTTGAAGAAGATGTAGAGAGATATGATCAAGAACACATAGATGTTAAGTTACAAGTAGAAAGTGAATATGTCGATAATGATGTAAGTGAAGAAGTTAATCAGGAGGAAGAAGAGATATACTATACAAGAGTAAGTTGAAGTGACGTTGACATGATTGAAGAATATTAAGATGAAGAGTTCTTAATTACAGAAGAAGAGTCATCCGAAAATGAAGGAAATCTAAATTTCAGGAATAGAAAGGCCAGTGATAAAACCTATATGGACAAAAGATTATGAGATAGCATTGGTGGCACAAACTGAAGAACAAATAACCTATGAAGAGGTAGTCAGTGGACAAAATAAAAAAAGAACTTAGAAACAGAACTTGAAGAACTAAACAAACGAGATTTGAAAAGGTAATATAGCTAATATATATGTATATGTTATATAATATAAATTATCTAATATGTCAATATTGATTTTACAGGCACCTTCGGTGACAACAGTGTTGCTTTTGCTAAGAACTGTTTAAAATGTTTATAAAGAACTGATGCAAAAATGTAGAAATGTTTTAGCAATTATTACGTTCACTATTTTTTATGTACTCGCATATGATTTATTAGTCCACCTTTTATACTGAATGATTTACAACAGTTATCACATGAGTATGGTTTTTCATCTCTATGTGTTTGCAAGTGATTGTGCAGTTGGCCCCTTTGAATGAAAGCTTTATTACACACATCGCACGAGTATGGTTTCTCACCAGAATGTATACGCAAATGATTTTCTAGTTGACCTTTTTGTCTAAACGCTTTCCTACAAACACTACACGAGTATGGCTTTTCACCTGTATGTAGTCTTAAATGAACTTTAAGTTGATTGTATTGTGCAAATTTTTTATCACAGGCATTACATGCATACGGTTTCTCACCTGAATGTATTCGCATGTGAGTTTTCAAATCAGTTTTGAAAGTAAAGATTTTGTTACAAATATCACAAGTGTGTTTTTTGTTACAATGTATTTTGATATGGAATTGCAATTTTTTCTTGGAATTTGTGAGAAAATAACACTTACTACAATTATACACTTTAGAGACAGTATGATCTTTTAAATGATGCGTCAACTGATTCTTACTAACAGTTTGATAGTTACATATATCACAAGATAATAATTTAAAACTTAATAATAGGCCACCACTAGCTTCTGGCTTCTGCTTTCCTTTATCTATCGTTCGATTCAAATCTTCTGGCTTCGTCATTACTTCTTTTACTGGCGTAGGACTAAGTTTACCTTTTTGCGTTGCTTTCTCGGAAGGAAGGATTCCTTTGAAAGAGATGTCTTCATCTGTATTCAAAATAAAATGGCTTTAGTTTATTAGCTCACCTATGGCATAGGCATAAGTGTAATTGTAAAAATACCTACTCGATAAATGATTTTGAATTATGAATGTGACGAATTTGTGTGTTAAGTACTTTGGAACATTTTAATGTAAGTAGGTTTGATAGCGAATATCATAGTTAGGATCAAGATCAATATAGCCTCAACGATATAATATGACAAATCACAAACACCCACAATGATTGTCACCCGAGAATGGATGAACCCGAGACCCCACGCTTCGTAGACAACGTCGCTACCAAAAAGCTAGGCGATAATATCGTGAAATCTTTTGCAATGGTTTCAAGTTTAGTTTTAAGACATATTTTCACTTACCTATGAACGTATCCCCAGTACCATTATTATCAAAATGTGATTTGTTGTTCACAGATTCTTTATTAATATCCTTTTTTACTAGCTTATTATTATTGTCCTTGACTGGTTCTTTACCAAAATTATTCTGTTTTGAATCTCTATTAAGTTTGTCCTTTTTCGATTCACTATTTATGTTGTTCTTATTTGATTCCCTATTAATATCTTTATGTAGTTGGCTATTAATATATTTTTTGTTTGATATTGTATTAACATTATTCTCATTTAATTCTCTACTAATATTGGTATTATTTAATTCATTGTCTGCATTATCCTGAAATATTATGTCATCGTTTTCCTCATTTTCGGGGGTACCTTCATGTGGGCTGAGGCAACACACCGAGTCAGTAATGTCATCTTGTACAATGTCTTCAATGATAATATTATCTCTTTCCATTTTAACGATACCGGCTGTAGAATTATCTTCACGATTTGATGAACATCCTTTGTCATTGGTAGATCTTACTTTAGGAATTACTACGTCGTGATCCACAATATCAACTGTTTCCATCTTAATATTATAAATAATATCTTCTTGTTTTAAATCCGTGCATGTATTATCACTATTCATATATTCACTATCAGTTTCATTACTTATTATGTCTGAGTTGTGTGGATTATGGAATCTACCAAAAGCTAGTATTTCGTCTAATGTTACCTGAAATTAATGAAAACTAAAAGCCATTATTACAATTGTAAATTTTTTTTAAACCCACTGATCCCACAATGATCCCCTATGATCATCTATTATATCTATGCATATTACATAATTATAGTTACTGTTGCTTAAGGATCTTTGCGGATTTAAAACCTTTGTATTCTCCTTACTCTAACTTTTACAAAATCTTCTTTAACATAGAACAACAGTTTGTACAGTTTCTTTAATTGATGACATCAGATCAGACTGACCCAAGTAACACAGAGCAAACCAAGTGACAATTGTTTTTCAAAGTAAAGATAAAAAAATATTATTCATATTTTTATTATTCATATTTATTCTAAGTTAACGTTTGACATCAACCCCACATGATGGTAAGTGCTGAGGATGTCTAAGATTATGGACGCATTAACTTAGTAAAAGCCTATTCATTCACCTCTTAAAGACTCCCACATCATAAGTAAACAGAAACACCAAAGCGGACAAGCTATTCCAATCCTATTATATTAATTCAGGATACTTCTGCAATAATTTATTAGTTCAATACTTACATAACCATAATCATTGACAATGTCCATTAGAATACAATGCGTTCTTATGCACCTAGCCCTGAACCGGACACATTTGAGTAGCTGATGGGCACATCGTGTGCACAGATATGGAGGCAACTTGTCTTCTTGTTGTATCTGATAACAAGAACCAATTTATTATTTAATTTACAATTTTACAAACCACATTACCATTTCTATTAGCTGTAACCTTAATAACCTTATAGGACTCATAAATAAACACTCATACAGTCACTCCTGCATTAAAATGAACAATATTGGAGTTAGCATACACAAACGTCAATCACAAATATCCTAAAAACGAAAAATAAAATGTATTTAATAATAAATGATGATTTTTACTTAGAATCTAACTAACCTCTTGCATAAATGCCCACTGAGCTAAACCATTTAATCAATATTTATAAGCCATTTTGCAATAAATGTATATCATACAACTTACCGACAATCCTGTTAATGTTTCATATGCCAAGGCATATGAAGGTCTTGATAGATCGTATTGCATCCTTTAATGGGTACAACTTGCGGTCTTTTGCAAAACATATTCTGCAAACCTGTCAAAGTACAACAGAAATCTCATTTTTTTTATTTATCTACACCCAATTGAGACATAAATCCTGCCACAGCCTTGTTTAAATTTGAACAACTGGCAAGACAAGTTTCAATTTTGAATAAAGAACTCTCAGACCATGTTATAATAAAAACAAAAACTATTTTCATCCATTGCAAAAGCAGGGTTTAATTTTAATTTAAGTCTCAGAATTGTTTAACAATTTGCATAGGTTACGAGCTTCGAAATCTGTCAAAGGAGTAGCCAACAATTATAAGCTTAGGGCATTCGTCGTCATCAAATAGTACCAGTGCGAATACAACGAAATCCCATCTGCATGCAAAACTGTTAGCTCTCCAAATCAATGTCAGTTAAATATACTGTAGTGTACCTACTGTACTGTGAGTGTGCTGTGAGCTTTTACTTTTATCGCCTAAGTGTAAATTGACTTTAAAATGAAAACATCATCATAGTCAAGTTCAATTAAAATTAACACATTAATAGAGATAACACAAAAATTCATCAGAACTCGCTGAAATTTTAAAGTGATTACATAAGCATCAGCTAATGAATAAAGGAAATATCTAAATCAGTCCATCCAGCAAAAAGCTATGAGGTATCTCATAAAAAATCCAGTGAAATTAAGAATCTCCTGCGTTTTTGGAGTAGGTTAGGTTAAGTTAGAATATATATTTTACAAATGTCTAAACAAAAAAATTTGGCTCTAAGGATCCGAGCTTAGTTAAGGCAGTACTAGTAAAAAAATTATGATGTGCTCCAACATAAAAATGACATTCATTGGCAATTCTCAAGTTTTTTTGAATATAATTGTCTCTTTGACACTTTTATTTATCGATAAAATTTGTAATAATTGTTTTTTTATTATATATTTACTATATTTCGGATAGGTTTAACACATTAAATTAATAAATTGTGTTAACTGCTAGTAACAAAGTTTGTGTCTACGTCTAATGAAAAAAAGAACTAAACCGATAGGACCTCCCATTTATTGTTATTTATTAGAAATTTTTATTTGCATTTGACTATATTTGTAAAACCCAAATAAAACAAAGTATATAAATGAGCAGAATTTATGGAATGTAACTTCACTGAATCACTTGTCCACATTGAATTTATTAATATAGATTATTGACATATTTTTTAGATATGGTATATGATTCTATCTTGTTGGGTTGATCGGATAAAATATTTTTTTTATTATCATACCTGGACGTTGATTGGCACTGCGTCTACTCGTAACTTACGCCCGCTTCGGGTCATCAAGAGGTCCTCTGCCAGGAAATGTTTAGAGCAGACCGCCCAATCCGCTTCTAAATCCCTGCCTACCTTGCCGAGCGCCTTCAACCATGCAGTGCGGAGAGACACCTCCTCTGGAAATCTACAACGTGAAAATACAAGCTTGCTACTACTGTAAATCTATCCAAATATGTAGACTAATAACACTCATGGAGTAAAAAATTAATAAATAAGTTCAAATACTCAGCTCACCTAAACAGCGTAACATGTTGTGAAAAAGCACGGTCTGCAACATAATCACAAGCGGGAAAGATACAGCGCATGTTTATTTTATGCACTCAAATGTCGCAAATAAAAATTATATTTCTCCAGTCTCCAGTGTACTCTACTACAGTAAACAAATGAAATATTGGTAGGTATTGGTATATTGGTTGGTACTTGGTAGTTACTAGAGGTGGATGCTTAAACGATAAGCACTTAAAAAAGTCTGCTTTTTAAAATAAGCGCCCAAGCGTGCTTAAAG
>DWJN01003950.1:0-12962 GCA_018248895.1 Carystus phorcus
ATGTCCATGGGTGACGGTGATCACTTACCATCAGGTGACCCGTCTGCTCGTTTGCCGGCTTACGGCATAAAAAAAAATCTTGAAACAAATAAGGACGTCGATAATACGAGTAACTGTCCTGTTATGGTTAGATGGATGCCAATTGTATTCAACCCATTAATGGTTCACTATAGGCCATCAGTCTCCAATCTCAGTATCTATATTGTTTACAGAATATTTACAGAATTTGAAATTATTTTACAAATAAAAAACCAAGTTAAAGTAAATAAAATTACATCAAGTTTTAATATAAAATGTGCCTTAACCAAAACGCGATACAGCACTAAATCTAATTTAGATATTTACGAGTATTAAGGGTATAGAGATTAGAGATGAATATTTGAGAAAGCTCTTCAAAGCGTCCATTTATATTTTACAGTATATCGCGGTTTGTTGAACGTACTCGCTCTTGTATGAACTCCCACTTAACATGTTTTAACATGCAAATGTGTCCCATTGTGATTGTACTCCTTTGTTAAACACGACAAAGAAGTTCCATTGAAAATATTCGGTTTTTTACCGAGTAGACGGAAACATTTTTGAAAAAACACGAATATTTCCGTTTGGTTAGTACCGACAGATTGCTTTTCTACATCTTTACGTACATAATTATTCTGTTCGTGTGTATGTCACCGAACGTACTTGAATAGATTGTGATAAAATTCTTTGTCTATGTTTAAATAGATTCAAAAATGGTTTACAATTCATGTGACAGATATGTATATCTTTTTATTCTGTAGAATAACGTCTATATGTAATCGGCCAGAGTGTATATGTTTTTTTATTTGTTTTTGGTTTTCCATCTACGACTTTGTTAACAATTAATCCAACGGTAACAAAACTTCGGTAAGTCGGTTTACGAATGCTCGCAAAGGTTTGTAAATAAATCAATTTGTAATTCTAAAGCACAGATTGTTGATTCACGCGTGATTCCTTCAAAGGATAAGGTACTGGCACCAATCTCGTTATAGAAGACGATTTTGCTTTAACGCCAATATTAAACTCTAAAGTTGCATATTTTTATAAAGAAAGATACTATAAAATAAAAAATAATAAATTTGCTTGATAGTACAGCCTTACATAAGTATTGTGTTGTCAATATTATTGTTAAATCTCTTATAATCCAGAACGAGGTTTAGCAATAAGTCCGCCTTTTGTATCTTAGATTTTGTAAAGTGCAGTAAAGTTTGAATAAATAAATAAGTGATTAATGTATTAAAATGCTAGCAATAGTAAATCAACATAGTAATAGAAGAAAAGGCTATTTTATTTATTAAATGAATAAATGTTTACACATTCACGCACAACAGCGGGTGTTAAGGACATGCATAAATAAGATGTCAAAAACACATGTGCGAACAGGCATTTTTCTGTCACATAATTATCTTATCAGACACTGGATTCGAAATACCAGGAATGAGACGAAGAGTTAACAAATAAACTCCAATACAATCAAAAACTTAGTTACGTACTCGTATCGATAACTTTTATTACGTGAAAATAAAATAAATGTTAATAATACTAAGACAAATTAATAACCGAAATTAACTGAAATCATGATCAAAACGACAGTTTGTATTTTACAATCTTAAATATTTTTAATTTATTAAAATTTTTTAATTCCATTCTGTAAAGTCTCGAGCACGGTTGTATAGTAGCTAGTCTTTCGGTCTTCTATAGGATGTATTTTGGAGAGTGTACGCAAGAACTATTTAATTTAGTTCTCCCATCTCCGTTCCTTCATCGAACCTCCCGAGTCCCAGCGCACTACATACGTTATATTGTTAACAACCCGCTGGTAAGAACGAATTGGTTTGCTTAGTCGTTTGTTTTGCGCAAAGCTAAGGATTGGAATAGTTTGCCGGCCTCGGTGCTCGTAAATATTTATGATGATAGTATTAAAGAGGAAAGGTTTTTACTTAGAATGCTTCCCCTCTTACCATGAGATGGAGTTGACATGAAGCCTTAACAGAACTTATTTGATAAAAATTAAATTTAAGAGGATTACTCAAATAGATAATAGTACACAGAAGAAAAAAATATGGTTACCTATGTATTATTTTTAGCAAAATAGTTTTGTTTCTTTTTCTAAATGTAATCCTAATATTCTCACCAAGGTTAGAAATAAAAGTAATACTAAGAAATACAAAATATTAATTTGATATAGAATAGCCAATGAGAACATATTTATTTTATTTCAAATGCAATTTTAGAGCAACCAAAAGACAATAAAGAAAATATTCAATCGCTTCGATAAATCCGTGCAGTCTCTGACATAGGATTATATTTTACGTGCACGAGTTTCCATTTTTTGGTCGTACCGTAATAATACCTGAGCCGATCCATATTTATTATTTACTAGAAACCCGGCCGCGGCTCGCTGGGAAACATAAATCATACATTAACAAATAGTACCCGCACCCGAAGTAATTGTTACTCATTCTATTAAACGTTTTATATTCTTGAACTCGGTTTTATTTATAAGGTCGGTTTTGTCACTTATATGTATATACATATTAAGTTATTGTAATACCTACAAGCGTGTATTAATTACATTCTTGTTATTTACATGAGGACTAGTAGTTTATTTTCTCCTCTTTCTGAGCTGGCTACGCATCAGTGATGCTTTTAGCGTTGCTAATGTCTACGGGTGACGATGATCACTTACAATCAGGTCAGCTCATCTATCTACTCATATATTTTTTTTATTTATTATAAGTTAATGCTTGATTACAGTCCCACCTGATGGTAAGCGGTGATGTAGTCTTGGGTGGTAAAGGGTATCAACTTAATAGAATCCTATTCACTGTTGACTTGAAGACATTAATATTATAATCAGACGGAAGTACCGACGCGGGCAATTTATTCCACTCCTTCCCAGTACGTATACCGGAGGGATATTTACAACAAAGGGATGGATACCCGCCGTGCGCCGGGACGTCCGATGATAGAGTGGGGATGGGGGAATTAATTCGTGTAATTCCTACGCACATTCATAATAATAAATAAGTATCATTTGTTGGGTGTTTACGTAAAAAACTGCCACTACTACTACTACTACTATCCTACGGAGAACGGACCACAAAATATGTCACCTATATATTTTTCTTTTATGTATTAAGTATTATTTCAGATGTTGTTTGCAAAATAGTCTCCCTTTCAATATCAAACTTTTAATCGACTGCATATTATACAGATGCTACAAAAGGTAAATTTATCTCTAGAAGCAGTCACCAGACACTATTATCTACAGGACAATGTTTGTTTCGTCGTCGTATAAACCAAGGTTGATTTAACGGATTAATATTTGTTTTCGGTATTTGTATGTTTATCTTACTATCGATCTACATATATTCTAGGGCACAGAACGCCCCGTTGTAGTATTCATTGCCAAGGGATATTTTGATATATTTACATAATCAATGTCAATATCATTTATAATCATACATTATTTAGTAAAGATCCATTATTTACTTGTTTACCAGCAAATATATATCCTGAAATATTTAGTGAATTCACGCATAAACAATTCAGGCATCATGGAAATGATATTATTCAGTCTATGCTAGCATCAATGTTCTGTATTAAAACTATCATTTAAGCTGTCTTCATCTTTGTAAATCTATGTGCTTTAGCTTAAATTCCAAACTTTTACGACTGTAAATGAGTTTATACGTAAAATTAATTCTAATATCCAATTCTCTCTGTCTCCTTTCATTCGTTCCTTATAAAATGACTTGTGAAAACTTCGTACACATATCAAGCATTTATTTACATAAAATCATACTTATACCCATTACTACATATGTATTTACGAAGCTCTCATAGCCCGGCGGCTCGGATTGATCCTATGCGATCAACAGAGTTAAGCAACTGCGGGCGTGGTCGGTGCCTGGATGGGGGAGCGCTGGTAGCAAAGAAATCTTTACGTTTCCGTGCTTCAGAGGGCATATTAGGACTTGGGGGTCCTGCTTGTAATCGTAGATAGCATTCGTCAAGCAATTTCGAAGGCCTTCGGGCAGTCTAAAATGTTCCGACACTTGGGTTGGCATTAACCGCTACACCAATCCGCAATTGAGCAGCATGGTGGAGTATGCTTTAGACCTCAGTGATAAGGAGAGACTCGTGTTCAGTAGTGGGACATTTATAGGTTGAAGGCATTACTTATAAACATTGCCTATACTTATCGCTCAGACCTAGGTCACAAAAATTAACATAAACCTTGTGATAACAATTCCCTTAAAGTAACGCCTAATTCTATTAACGATTTAGCTACATGATACCAGTTCGTAGATGACTCTATTGAAATTTATCCGAGCTTGGATTTGTTGGAAAAGTTAAGGCTTGCAAAGTGGAACCCTGTTTTAATTGTTAGGTCACTGGCAATAATTTACATCCGGGACAAGGCATATCGAGTTAATTTATAACGTTTGGTGACTCGTTTGTAATTCAAATACCCATTTAACTCGCTACCTAAATGTACAAATATTTAAATATTTGGTGACGATTGTCAACATGACACGGTTATTAAGGGGCGGTGAATAATGTTTTTGATGTGTCGACTAATATTTTCATAAACAGAAAGAAATAAATAAATATTAACAGAAAAGTAATTTACAATCAGTATTAGTTTACATTTGGATAGAAAAAGATTTAATAAAAAGTATAATTCAGTTGTCGCCTGTGAACTCTAATGTAAATAAATAAATTTGACAACACTAGAAAAACTAGGAACTTTTGTGATGTTATTCGACATGTGAAGTGTGAATTGTAAGTTAAGAGTAATATACTTTAAGTAAGCTTGGAACAAAACTTGGTCTGTTTTATATCGGTTCGATTTAAGTTTCGTTAATGTTAAGCTAATAGTATAGTCTTTATCTTTCTTAAAGATTTCATGCAAAAAAATCACCATTTTCGACTGTAACACATCAACGAGGTATCCGATCGATATAATTGTAGCACCTAAACTCTCGTCAGAGAATCCTCAACAAAGTAGCTGTAGACATTAATGTTCTATCTCCTACCATTTCAGAGTCTATAAAGGACATACAAACATTCGTTTTTATATATTATATATGTATTATATTAGTTTTTATATATTAATATTATATATTAAGATGAATTGTTAAAAAGAAAAAAAATTAAATTGGTGAATATACACCATACCACACCAAATCGGCCTCATGTAAAAGTATCAAACACATTTCTTGTTCTTTGTAGAAGCTTAAAGTAAATCAAATAAAATTAATGAATCGATTATGAAGGCACATATGCCGCCCTTTTAGGCTTTCGTAGTCAAAAAGAGACCTTTATTTTCGTCGTCCTTAATTTTCGTTTGCCCAACGATCCACCCCTACGAGGCTTAATTCAGTGTACCCCGGCTATGAAAATCTGTAATGTGGCATTTGTAAGCATTTCTCACAACATTCATAAGTTTTTGATGAGCCGATAAAAAGTATAACGAAATGAAAAAAATAAAGTTTTGGTTAACTAAACACGTAAAATAGGAAGAGTTTTTTCTTATGAGAACACCATGTTTCAATTCACAAACTCGTTTGCGAAATATTAGCTTAAAATGCTATTTTTAACAAAAATATGTATCCTGGGCCTTATACTTTGGCCGTGTTTTTATTCTTATCCATATTAGTTTCACACTTTGGATAATGGATAACTATAATCGGTTATCTCATATAATACATGTATGTATACGTTTCACCATAGAACTCAAAGCAAAAAAAACTGTTCACATTTACGCTTCTCACTTTTGAAATAATTATACTAAATAATGTACCTTACTATTTGACATTCTGTGCGGGAAAAGCATTGATTTGAATTCCGGAATTATATTATTAGAACTTTAGCCTCCAATTACACCAAAATTACGGGGCCGTTTCTCTACGTGGCTTCCCATTTCAAATAGACCTATTTAGTGTTACAAAGCGTAGTTGTTACTGTAAGTGTAATTAGATATTATGTTATACTGTAATTACAACGTCGTAATCCGTGTTATTACACATAGTTATATTATTATTACCTCCACTGAAATTACAACCCTTAATAAAAATTTATGCTTATTCCGTTAAACAATAATTTAATATCGACCCTTGTGGCGCAAATGTCAAGAGGTCGAACCGCCGTTATAAGGGATTCGATTCCCAGCGATGTAGAAATTTGAATGAGTTTAATTTTTTGTTCTCGGTCTGGATGTGTGCACTGGATGCATATTGTTGTATTGTTGTCTTTTGTTGTTATTCATGGACCCACAACACATGGAAAACGAATAAGTGACTGTGTGTATAACATGTGTGTGCGTGTTTTTTTGTGATATAGTCATAATAACCAATGATTGTCAGGAAATGGTACTACATAAACTTTTTTTATAGATATAATATACCATTTTAGAGATATTTACCACTATACATCGTGTGTATGCTACTGAATTGCTCCTAAAAGGTTTTTTGCGAAATTAAGTGAATTCGAAAATGGTTTAGATTCACAATTCAATCCCATAGATGTATTTTTAAATAATTCAGTTATTTCTCTTTGTTGCACCGAAAATAAAAACGGTATATACATTCAACCCATTTATGGTCCACTATAGAGCACGGTCTCTACTCTTAACTAAGAAGGCCTGGAGTATGCTTCATCACACTGCTCCAATGCGGATTTGAGTGGTTAGTGGTCAACCCAATTGTTGAATTTTTTTATGCCACCCGAAGGCCTCCGACATGGATTGAAGCACGGAAACGCTCAAGAAATTTATGCCACTGACAATAACCCACAATCCGGTTGAAGTCATAGATTCAATAACTATAAACCACGGTCGAATTATATCATACAAGTATGTTGCAGAATAATATCTGAACAATCCGCTAGTATTTTATAAATCAAAAACATACTCATGTATTGCAATAGTTACTCAAAAGCAGTCAAGTCGGAAATAGACAGCCATTTATTTTTATTACGTGTTCGATAATGCCACTCTCGCGAACCAATTTCAAACTAGTATTGATGTCATAAATCTTAAATTATTGTGTTTGCCATGCGCCACACCGGAGAGCTCGCACCATATATCGAAGATAACGTGCTGCAATTTCAATTTGTCTAGTCAAGCTGGTTTTCAAACAAACTTTTGCCACTACGGGCTGTGAATTGAGAATATCGTAGAGTGTTAAAATTGGAGACAGTGGCGCGACAACACAAACTTATACCGAAGTTCACCAGTTTATGCCACCTATAATCAAATATAACAACGAAATCCATTTAAAGCCACGGAAACTAACATTTTAAAAAGTTTTCTGAGAGACTGTAAACACTATTCGTAACAAGACATGATTTACTGGCCACGAAGTTGATAATAAATTTGAAGTAATAACATTTGACGCATCAAATATTAATTACTTAGGGGATAATTTATTTCGAATACCGCAAAGCGTTACGGTTTAATCTTCGGGAGTGTAACTTTGCTCTGTTTGCGTTCCCTTAATTGTTATACAACTTCGCAGTATCGACTTTAAGTGAAGTATTTTAATTAGAATAACATACCGTAAGTCTCCTTGATTTCAGCGTTTTGCGGCGCGGGAGATTGCACGCCGGTACTGATCGTGGCCATAATGATCACGAGCCAGCACCAAGCACTCATGGTTGGAGAGACTCATGGGTGCTGACGTCTTGCCCTGCCCGTCCTCAGTGAAGATTGGCTGCGTCGTGATATGTTGAACCTTTCACATTTACCTACCTGCAAAAAATGATACAGGCATTAAGATATATAACAATGTGAATAAAAAATTTGCTTATCTAACAATCGTGGAATTGTTATTCGATTTAATCGATTTGCCAATTCCAAATCAAGCGTATTGCGGGTTTTAATCTTTGTAATTTTTAAAATAATTTATTTATTTACCCTTGTTGTACAGAAAATGGTACAAAAGGCAAACTTAATGCTAACAACATTCTTTACCAGCTAAATATATGTATAATCGTTTGAAAAATAAAGTCACTTCATACAGCTATATTCACAACCTTAGTTAAAGAGATTGGAGTGCTCTTTAAACGAACTAATTTCAAATCGAAAAAGTTTTGGTCGTATCAAGTTAATGGATGGCATTTTTAAATCAAAAGTACGTTTTTCTTTTTGTACCAGAACTTATTTAAGGGTACAAAATATCGTAGACAAAATTTACAGTAGAAGTAGCTTCCTGACGACAGGTTCAGCACCGATAAATTAATATGAAATGTAAAGTGCTTTAAGTTTCTAAATCCGTTAAGTTGGTTAATCTTAAGTTCTTTCAATTCTTTAATTTACAGCTATCCCGTAATAATAATCTACATCATAATTTTCCTGCCCATTTCCCAATTTTATGTGGGGTCGGCGCAATGTGGTCTCTTCTTCCATTCTTCTTTATTAGCCGTTATTTTAACATCTACTCCCTAGTCTTTCACGTTGTGTCTCACAAAATCCATCCATTTCTTCTATGGCCGTCCTTGTCCGCTTCGTCCATACACATTCATATTCATTCCCTTCTCCTTTATAACAAATCAAATAAAAAAATGATGAGGAGAGACCAGTGACCTGTGTTGGACCATTGATTTGACGCCTACACATCAAATTACCCACGATACCTTTTGCTATTTACAAATACGTTTCTCTAACATTTTTATCATACTGATTATGTTCTTTAAACTCCGAAAACTTAGTCGATAACCTTCGTTCGTATTTGGATTTCCTCGTAGCAAATCTCATCTAATTTCGAAATACCAAGCATAGTTCACTCAACGCCGAGGTAACTTTGAAGTTCTTGTTGCGGCTGGTATGAAAAGTAATTTTGTCTGAAATTCGTGTTTTCCATTAGTTAATACCTATTTCTTTCATTGTTTGAGATCGGTTAATTTCTTTATGTTCTTTTCTGAGTTAGTACTAAAAAGTAACTTTTAAATTTTTTTTGACTGAGTTTAATAATATAGTATCCACGTGCTAAGTAGAAAAAAACTGCTTACTAGTTTTTTACTACTTCCTTCTGCTATACTATACTGCACAATAAAATATATTGTATTGTATTGTACTATTCACCGTAGGGATTTGTTAAAACGATGACACAGTTTGACTTTTGAAAAGTGTTTCGAAAAGATACTTTGATTTTGTTTTATTTAGGTATCATATCACTATTAGGTTTATGTAACTATTTCTGTGTATCTAAGTCATACGAGTTAAAGCTGTTTCAAACGTAAAAGGTCAATAGAAATGTGTTGAAACTATCACTTGAATGCTTGCCGTGTTGAGAGTGTGCATCTTGACACCGTGGTTTCCTTTGTGATAAAGCAATGCTTTTCTGCTCTAATTTCTCTTCTTTTGCGCTTTCATTGGTTTCTTGTTAATTCCGAGGTTAAATCCATTAACACATTTTCTACTGAAGTTAGTTTAACGTAAATTCCCTCGTTGACTTTCATAAGAAATATTGGACTGAAAAGTCGTTGGTTTCTTTAAAGGTAAAGAAAGTTTTACAGTTTATTATTTTTAATAGTAAGTAAGTTATTTTCTTAGAGAAATCGTGTAACTGCTCGTATTATATTTTAATAAAGTTTCATATTCCAAATAAATACTTACTTATAAATGCGGTTATTGTAGTAACAAATTAAAATGTCACTACGAGCGTAAACCGTGATACTTACTACAAAGCCAAAGAAATATCTTCTTCGTCGTCCCTTGAGGAAAGAAAATACAATATCGAGACAAGTAGCGACCGAGCGACCGGCTTTTGCAGTGAAATTTAATTATTGATATTAGATTTTTGCGATTGTTAAACGACTCTAAAATTTACACAGCTTCATCAGCCCTTTTGATACTTTAAATGTTCCTTAAATTAATGATCAAGACGTGTTCGACCCTCAAGTTCACTCAGTTCAGCCCGAAAATTTCCACCACTTTCAAGATAACGAGAGAAATACGAAAATTGAATTGTCTAATCCTTCGTTTCACGGTTGTCAGGAAAATTTGTGTTTGATATTTCTTGTAAATACGGGATCAAAGCTGGTGTAACTGAACAAATTCGATATTAAATTTGGTTTACTTTTATAGATAGATGTGTTTAGTTTCTCACCATCATGCCTTCAAGCCATTAAAGACCTATTATTAGACACGGATGTCTCCTTATCACTTAAGAAGCCTAGAGCATACTCCACCACGCTATTCCAGTGCGAATTGGTAGAGGAGTTAGTGGCCAACTCAAGAATCAAAAGAAGGCTTCCGTCATGACTTGATGATTGGTATCTACGATATCAACCGGGACCAAGGGCTTAATATCCTCTTAAAAAACGGAAATGCTCAAGAAATGTTTGCTACTAGCGATCACCCATTCAAATACGTACCGTGTCCCCAGATGCTCAACTCGGGCAACCGCTTAGGATCGACGCGAGGCGCCAGACTATGAGCGCTTCAAAACAATAAAGCACAATATACATAAGTCAAAACAAAGTCGTTTAAATCCAACATCATTGTATCCTATAACACAGATTTTCCACCAGTTTTTAACTTCCTTTAAAAAAAGAAGGTTTCTAATTTGTATTTTTTATGGGTGTTCAGTTCATAACTTTTTTTGGATGTACCGATTTGGATGATTCTTTTTTTGTTGGTCCTGGTCAAGTCTATTTAAATTTAAACTACATCTGACTAATAGTTTTTAAGTTATCCCTAGTAATGTATGACTTCAGAATCGGAATATTTAACGAAGAAGGTATATAGGTCATGAGCTGAGTGAATTTACAAATCATCCCCCAAAACAAGCAATATTTTGTTATAAATGCGGTTACTTATTTGTTAACATAATGGTCATGTTTACCGAAGCGAAACGATGTCAGGTATATTGCAGAACAGAAATATAAACTACATAATGACCTTCTGATATTATGACTGAGGTAAAGGTTTCGTGGTGTAAAAACTCGCGTGAATAATAAAATCACACTCGGAGCTGCTATTTCAAACTGACAGAAATCCAACGGAATTTTGAAGCATTTTACAATGAAAATGACATTCTACTAACTTTATCAAATCGTTAGTACTCCGCGCTCGTGTCTAGATTTTTATCGGAATTGTTATCGGATTTTTTATGTTTATGGATTCAGAAAGTTCTAGTAGAATCCATATATGAACCATTTACGTGTGTGATCAACATAACCTATGCAGACTTCCTTACATCGAATGAGTTCTCTACTCACATTAAGAACGCTTATCACTACGCTGCTTAAGACACAAAAACGGGTTAATGGATGCGTTACTATAAGTATAACTATCATTTTATTATTAGTAGGTACAGTTGGACCACAAAGCTTTTGGACTGAACGAGCGGTAAACCTACATAGAATATACGGTATTAGACATATTTTATTCAGTAGTATCTTTCAGGCTTTTGTCTTTAAGCCTTCTTAAAGTACCTAATGTGCTCGTAAGTTAGTACCAATTTGTCGTCATCTTCGTTGGTGAAATAGGTCGATAAAACTTTGAAACCAATTATTTCAATATGATACTGAAAGCAAATATTAAATGAGATTCGATCTCTAACTTAAATCACCATTATAGAATACTTACAATTCTTCAAAAAGACGTTCGAGGATTAAACTGGAATTCATTTCTTTGCTGAAGCATATTACAGAGTCAACAGGGACCTGATTTAAAGACCTTTCCATACCAAAAGCCAGTTTATATCTCATTGCGCATCAAAGCCATTTACTTACAAATAGAGGGTTTTACTGTGACTTACCCTAATGCAAAATTTTAGGTCAACGGTCTTATGCTTTCAGTGTGGCATTTTAATATTTTTTAGGATTCGCTATATTTTGAAAACGGAAACCTCAAAGGATTGATCAAGTGCCTCTGTATCTATTCGTCTTTCACGTTAAAATATTAAAATTTGGTGGTAGTATAACAAAATGGTAACTTACAAAATTAAATGTATTGTTATGGCAAATGGATCTCATTTCGCTACATTTCAACATTTGTTATAAGAAATAAATATCAAAGTAATACACTCAAATTGATCATGAAATGGATCTTGCTTGAGTGAGCCGCCGAACGATTCGTCGTGTTCTGGCTGAAAACCCCAGAGCCAGTACTTTTTTCTTATCTCTTCCTTCTTGGCTGATAACGCATCAATGATGCCTTTTGCGTTGGTGCTATCGCGTTCTTATATCATAATATATATGTATATAAAGTACGTGTCACGGTGTTTGTCCGCTATAGTCTCTTAAAGTACTTAACCGATTTTAATCAAATTTATCGCACCGTATCCAGTTTAATTTAACTTAAAAGATAGAATAAGTTACATCTCAATTTAAAGTCGTAATGTTATTATATTGCAAATTATTTGTTTCATATCTTACAAAGAATTAATTCCATAAAATTCTAACAGATGGCGGTGTAAGGCAATTAGTCTGCTAAATTGAGTATATAAACCTTAGTCACAGCAACGCATTCACGAGTCTACTAGTACTATATAAAAGGAAACTCCGAAAATACACGTATGGCCAAATGTTTTTTTTTATTGTAACCAAGCAATAAAAACAATGACACAAACAGAACGATATAACAAAATGCTACCTGCTACTAGCTACCAGCATCCATATATAGGTATATATGTCTTACACTTACCATAATGTGGTTGCTCATTTGTCGGTTAGTTACATAAAAAAATTACTATTAATACCAAATAGCAATGTGTTGGGGCGCTTAGGGCATTTTATTACTGTTATTATTTTACTAGCTAATATTTTGGTACTTGCCTTCAACCCATTAATTACCCACTACTGGGCACGGGTCTCTCCTCATCACTGAGGAGGTCTAGAGCATGCTACACCAAGCTGCTCCAGTGCGGATTGGTGGAGGTGTTAGTGGCCAACCTAAGTGTCGGATTTTTTTTTAAACCGCCCGACCG
>DWJN01003951.1:0-12961 GCA_018248895.1 Carystus phorcus
TTGCGTGCGCTGAGTAAACGGTGAAAGTTACTAAAAAATCATGTATTACAATATTGTTCCCCTCTAAAAGTTCTAAACAAAAGTCCGCGACAGCATATATCTAGCTTTTAAGGTTAACCCACTATAAGCATTTTTATGGTTATCATAAAATCGTTTTACAATAATAGTTTTTAAGGCAAAACAAAGTTTGCTGGATCATCTATAATTTATATGGCAAAACAACGTTTGCTGGTTCATCTAGTTAACTTATATAGAGTAAAAAAAAATCGAAATAAATAGATGTATTTGATAACACCGATGGTTTTGTACCGTGTTTTATTATTTACGAAGCCATCAACTCGACCTACATCAATCATGGTGCATTATACCACTATATAATTATAGGCACGCACTCACGTGAATCAATAGTTGCCGTTACAGCGACTCGTTTCAGTCTATTTGCTGTATTTGAGGATCATTATACTCAGCGTCAAATGGAATGAAACTTTATTTAATACATACCAGAATAGTTTTTTGATCGTTAAATCTGTTTATATAGTAAAATTGATTAAGCCTTAGTTGTTTCTGAGAATAGATAGTAAATTGATGTTAACTTTTACATATTACAGAGTTTGGAAATATTTATTTATGAAACATTTCTTTTTTTTTAATTCTATTTAATTTTATAGAATTTTCTGAGAAAAAAATATTATATATCACATGCTGCAATACTGATCTGTAAGTTTCCTTATAGTTGTTCTCTGTGTATATATTTTTGTCCGTGTGTATGTCACTTCTAAACAGTTGGACAGATTTTGATGAAGGTTTTTGTGTGTTTAAGAATAATCGATCCGATAGAACTTTTTTAGTCAATTTAATTATATTTTAGCTTTGTTTTCAGGAATCACAGGTTAATTATAAGACGATTAGATATCATATCTACTATATGCGTATTGTGACACAATTTTTTTTGTTTATTTTAGTGTTTCCTAACCCGTGACAGTAGCCAATGGGCTGAATTCAAACCAGCGTGCTATTGGAAGAGGTATTTCACCGCACGATCGGATCCACAGTGATTAAATCCGTTGTTCGTCTACAAAAACTGTTACCAATAGCTCACAGTTAGCCGGTTGAAGTGGCTTGTTCGGCCGCAATTTGTTGGACAAAAATAAATTTATAGAATTGATTGCTGTTACGTGCTTTTTTGTTTTAATATTCAATTTATTCACATTGAAAAGGTTGGAGCAATCTTGATATATATAAATTACGTGTGTCTGTATTTGTCCGCGATGGACGTCTAAACTGCTGAACCGATTTTAATCTAATTTTGCACACCGTGTGCAGTTTACAGTTTGATCCAACTTAAAAGATAGAATAGCTTACATCTCAATTTATAGTCGCAATATTATTTTATTGCAAATTGTTTGTTTAATATCTTACAAAGGAAGTTCCATACGATTCTAACAGATGACGGTGTAAGGTAATTAGTCGGCTAAATTGAGTATGTAAACCTTAGTTACAGCAACGCGTGGCCGGGTCTGCTAGTTATTTTATAAAACACTATTTCTCTGGTTTGATAACATGCGTCGTTAAGACTTAGGACAAGCCATATAGTAAGAGTCGTGATTTTGTAACAAAACTACGTCTGTCATAAGTTATTTTAGGTGAAAAAAATGGTTATTTTCTACCTCTTATATAAAAGAAGTCAAAACTGATTTTGTGGTACAAACAGAATATAATGTAACACGGACGCTGGCCACAGCACGATTTTATCAGCCATAACGGCTATTTTCTCATGACTAACGGTTTGATAGATAAAGAATATGCGGTACTTTGCCAAGTTAAGCTTTATAGCATTTTGCGCCTTATTTGGAACGTTCGAGAGCGTAATCTTTGTGGCCTAGATAAAATGGATATTTAGATCGGTCCGTCTGAATAAATTCTTAATATTCTGACAATATTGCATGTTTTATGTGGACGAATATATCTTTCAATATTGGAGCTTATTGCTACCCGTCTGTATTAATATTTTAGTAGCAATTTCTTACAATGAAAATATTACTATGAAACAGAGTTGCTAATATATGTGTGCTAGTAGACCCGGTGAACTTTGTATCACCTTGGAACATTTGTCACTTTTTTGTAACATTTATCATCAGCTTAGCTTCTATTAGTTGTAGCGTTATGTAATATAACCTTCCTCGGTAACTGTAATATCCAACACAAAAAGATTTTTTCAATTCGAAGCAGTAGTTCTAGAGATTAGTGCGTTCAAACAAACAAACTCTTCAGCTTTATTATTAGTATAGATAACGCGGTGTTTTGTTGTTCATCACCATCACCATCATTGTCCTTGCTGTTCATAATGCTGGGCGTGTCTCCGATCATAACGAGGCAGAATCCACCACGCTGGCTTGGGTTGTCTGATGCGTAAGGGCTTTAGCTTCGTAGATTTCCGTACCATGTCTTCTTTTACCGACGTTAAAGATAGTTCATTTTGTAAAAACTTGTTCTTTGGTTTATCATAGTATGTATGAGTTTTCTAGCTCATTGTTATGGTATTAATTGTTAATATATTGTTTAAATGTTTGAACAAGATTATAATATAACGTAAGGCTTAAGTTAGTTCGGCACCACTCGTGCGCTCCGCCCCACACCGTAGGGCACACTGAAAACCGGCGGGTGTCGCCGAGTGTGGCCTTTTTCACGAATGTTATTGTAAAATAAATGTTTTTTTATTTATGTTACAAATATTTGGTCACCTGCTACTATTACGAAGCGATACGCTTATTTCTTCTAAAGAGGCTTTGTGTAAGTTGTATGTCAATGTCAGTGACGAATGCTACTATTGAACTATCATTTCTAGTTATCTAGTTTGGCACTCCATTTCTATAATCTTTAAGTATTTTGAACCTGTAAAATTATTGTACATGACTGTCTATGTCCAAAATAAAAAAAAATCTCTCAGATATTTTTCTGTTTTTTTTCTATTTTTGAAATCGACACCATAGAACAGTTTAGTACTAGGTCAACACTGGTCTATGACAAAAATCCAAAAAGTATTTAGTTTAAATATATTAGATAATCGACTATCGTGCACTAACACGCTTTGAAAAATAGTGGTAATTCGAATCCGCCGTGCGTATTATCATTATTTACTCCACCATGCTGTGACTGCTACAAAATTATACATATATTTTTTAATGTAAGTAGTAAAAAAATATTTGTTACTGGCCATTTACTGTGTAACATTTCTTAAAATAGAGTTCACTCAAAAAGTAATATTAAAGATATAAACCGTTAAGAAGAACGTACAAGCCTTTATCAGAAGAAATATCGAATTTGAATGTAATTAAAATTTGAACACTTTCTTGATAACAAACTTGTACTTCAAGACAACCGATCAAAAAGACGTGACAAGTTAAATAAACTTTCGCGGTTTCTTCACAATTTTCTTTGAAACGTGCCTTTGAAGAATTTCCAAGTGGAATCCCCTCCATAAGTTTGTTGATTTATTGATGTAAGTCTTTTTATTACACAACCAGCAAACGTTGTTTTGCCATATAAATTATAAAAATATGGTTGTTGTGCCTCACTCGACATAGATAGGTATAGAGTATCGCGGACTTTTTTGTAGATATTTATAAGATCTACAATTAATTAGAACATTTTATGGTTCTATCTTTTATGGTTTAAGCAGCGTTCGCAAAATAAGTAACTTTTCTGGTTGATTTTTTACACCTTGTGTCCGAAAACCCCAAATATCTTATGAAACCCTATTTTCTCTAAAATAAAATATAGCCTATGTTACTCGTGGATAATGTAGCTTTCAAATTGTGAAAGAATTTTTTAAATCGATCCATTAGTTTTTGAGCTTATTCATTACAAACAAACAAAGTTTTCCTCTTTATAATATTAGTGTAGATATATCGTAACGCTACACAAACATAGCCTACACACTAAGAATCGCTGTATAATGGATGCCATGGACAACACACAAACACATGGACACACACACCTGAACCGGGAACAGAAATTGAAACTCATTGAAATTTCTTTCTCGCTGGGAATCGTCCCCTTCGAAAGGCTTTTCTTATTGAAATTGTATACATTTCTGGATATTAGTTGTAATTTCTTAATATTACAAGTATTAATTTCGTTTACGTTTCAATAATAATAAATTCTTAATTGAGGTTTTATTTCGATCATTGGGTATGCTACTTTAACTATTTATAAACTTCTTAATTTTAATTACTTATTAGTTGTTTCAAATTTAGAGTAACTATTTTAACTATTTTTATATATGTCAGTTATATTACTACTCTTATATGTTACTAACAGTTAAATTGTATTATGTTAACAAGAAAAGTTCTACAATAATTGACTCTAAGAACAATGTTATTTGTCATTTGCGAGTTCAGTTGTTGCAGAACTGAGGAAGTAACATACAGTGTGTTGGCACAAACAATATTGCGATATTGGCACAGAATATAACGGTATTGGCATCGAACTTTTCAATTTGCTTTTGTTACATTTTCAAACTGTTTTGATAGTGAATACGGCTAATGTACGACTAAATATCGAATTCAATATACTTGACTTACGAAAATAGTTATATCTTGATTTAGTTTTGAATTGATTCATGCTGTGCCTACTTGTATAATACACTAGATGAACCAGCAAACTTTGTTTTGCCATATAAATTATTTTTTAAGAACTATTTTTATAGCCACAAAAATGGTTATAGTACGTGTTAACCTTAAAAGCTAGACATATGCTATCGCGGACTTTTATTTAGATCTCTTAGAGGGGAACAATTTTCTAATACACGACTTTTGAGTAACTTTCACCGTTTACTCAGCGCACGCAAGGAAAGTTCAAAACTTTGCCGTTTTCGCAATATTTTTTATTGCTGCTCCTCCCCTATTCATCTTAGCGTGATGTTCTATAGCCCATAGCCTTCCTCTATAAATGGACTATCTTATACTGAAAGAATTTTTCAAATCGGTCCAGTTGTTCCTGAGATTAGCCCGTTCAAACAATCAAACAAACAAACAAACTCTTCAGCTTTATATATTAGTATAAGATTCCCTGATCGCAGATCTTTGTAATGGTTATTTCTATCGCATCAATGGTGCCATTTCATTGCTTCAGGAAACTTTAACATACAGTAATCGTATCTGTGACTATTTTACTAGTGATTATAACGCGGTATCACGTTCTAAGCAGATAAGGTAACTTTTGATTTAGATTGGTAATTGAATAAGTACTTATTAGCAGCTGAAGATATTGAATTTTACACCAAGCTGCTCGGATTTGAGTTGTTACAGCGATACTATAATATTAATAAATCCTCCTCTCTTTACAAATTCTGTCCAGCAGTCACAGTTACAGCGAAGATTTATTGCCATCACGGAGAGTGAGCCTTTTCTTCAGTATAATTCTCTTGATATTGTTACCCGACAAATTCTTGTCACGGTCGTTTCGTTGCGGCCGAACTAAAATTTCATCGTTGTGGAATCTGCTATTCTGAATTTCTGAACGTGACGTCCTCAACATAATGGTTGTTACCTGTTATTGTGGACGTATCCGAGGGGTAATTTGACATCCATCGGTACAGTGGGGGTGCAGGTACAAATTTTTTGTAGCAAAGAATAGTGATACTGTTATTTGATGTATTTCTTTTTCATTTTTTTGTTTTTATTCCTTCATAGAGCGTGATCAAACTGTATTATTATAACCTTGTTTAGAGGGTATTCTACCGAGTCCTTCACAATATAAAATTATTTTATGATAATAATGTAATATTATAGTATCAAACAAGAGAGAGAGAGCATCTTAACTACTAAATCACTGCTAATCATCAGGTCGGATAGTATCCAAGTTGTTAATTATAATAAGTAAAATATGTAGATTTAGAGATTAGACGTATTGTCGATTCGTCATAAGATCGTCAACCTGCTTTTGGTTTGTTACAATAATATAACTATAATTTAATAAAATTACTAATACCCAAATGTTACAATTAGTTGAATGGGTCCGTTTATACAGGTGCGCACGTGAACCCGGCGGTGTCTGCGGCGCTGTGCGTCCGGCGGCGGGTGTCGCCGTTGCGTGCCGCGCTCTACGTCGCCGCGCAATGTGGCGGCGCCATTGCCGGTGCTGCGGCTATCTACGGGTAAGTTGGCTTAGCATACTATTACGTTTAATATCATCTACGGGTAAGTTGGCTTAGCTTAGTATTACGTTTAATATCATCTACGGGTAAGTTGGCTTAGCTTAGTATTACGTTTATCATCTAGGGGTAAGTTAGCTTAGCTTACTATTACGTAATATCATCAACGGGTAAGTTAGCTTAATGTTCATGGTTTATAACTCCGTGCCGAAACATACACATAGCTTTATTTGTGAGCTGTAAATAGCTTTATTTTGTGTTGTTATAGATGACATAAATAAGCTGCCTATACTTGGCGTAATAATATTTTTTTTTGACTGTTTGTTTCGTACACTTTTTTACTTTATTAAATGTAAGGCGGCCTTTCATCGTAATTTGATGAAATTTTATTGGAGATTTTACAAATACCTTTTGAAAGTCAAACTCCACAATCACGAGTGGTCATGGAAGAAACAACAAACAATTAAATAATCAACAGAGTAAAAATTTAAATTATAATTTTATTCATGGTTTTCAAATTGAAAATTTGCATACATTTTTCAACGGTAGAGTTAAACCTGAAATTTTCAGTTAGCGATATTTATAGTAAGTACTGTAAATTATTTACTGACTTTCTTCACTTCCGACGAGTGTTCCGAAGAAGATTAAGACGTGTACATGTGCATATAGTGTGCTTCATACCCAAGCAGCATCTTTTTATTTAATTTAGTTTGACTCCTACAATCTCCTATATGTATGTATACAATGCATACAATGTCATATATGTACATATATATTGTGGGTATATGACTATTACACAAACAGTGCAGTAAAATAAATACATAGCTTGCACATGTTTTGTGCTGTATTAACTTATTCCTGTTTGGAACTTATCTCGCAATTTTACCACATTTATCCATAATCGGTATGATACATTGGTCTACTGCTTTTAATTTAAATTATTAGCTTAAAATACTACTTTCAATAAAAACCGAACTAATTTTAATTTAATTACCTAAAGCCAGTGAAAATTTAGGTGGGTGTTAACAAAATTTATTATCGCTGTCAATTTACCTGAGCTTTTCGACTTTGGATGGCGGCAATAAGACCTTAAGTCCAGAGGGATTGTACTGATTGTCTCAGTGGACTGTTAACTAAAACATCCTCTTGCCTTTGAAATCATGTTAGTTATATCTGGCTCAGTTGTAAAGGTCATGATGGAACCTTAATTACAACTAGCTTTATGGTGTGTAGTACAATATACTGTATATGTATATCAATATACTGAACAGTTATAAACCGTGCGTTAACCTTTTACCATTATATGACACGTCTGCCCGTATATTAGCTATTCACATAAAATAAGAGGATATTGTAATTTAGTTTGTAGTAACCACATGTATATCTCCATACGTATTTAGGCTTAGGGTGTACACTGCCTGCAAAGCGAAGTGTCCTAAGTCATTTCCGGCCAGACGGATGCGACAGATAAATGCCAATTTGTCGCCCTGAAACAAGGAACTGCTTTCGGAGAACCTCGCCCTTGCAATTTAGCCATGACTAAGTGATCAATTTAAAAGTATTTGAGTACTTCATTCCAATCAACCAACCAATTTGTCATTTCTTCCAAAAGCGATTGGGTTGAACTATCTACATATGATGAGTATCGATGTAATACACAATTTTGTATAATATACATAGGTATATAAGTTATATATGAGTTTAAAATTAGATGATCTTTTTTTATAATCCAGTGTGCTTCTACGTGCCTGAGATTGTGTAAGTTTATTTATATGACATATAACCTTAGGAGAATGCTATTTAGCATTAAGCTCCCCTTTTGTATCCGTTATTTTAAGCATCAACAAAGTATAAATAACTTAATAAGCAACTGAATGATATCAGGTTAATGAAGGTACAAATAAAAATAGTTGAAATTAAAAGATTAATCGCTTTTTAACTTTGAAGCTACGTCGAATGCGGGAAGAAACAACTAATTAAGTTAATTTGTTTGAGATATCCAAGTACTGCGAATCAGAGGGAGCGGAAATTCTTCAGCCAGTATTAAGAGATAAAGTTACATAAATTATTTGTTATTTATATACAGAAGCCGAAGTATAAGTCTGAGTAAATAATTATACTAGGTATTTTAAATTAAGTTTTACCTGTATGAGTAGATACTTATTGAAAGTAATTTTCAAATAAAGTCTCTTAATTTTTTTTACAAATATTATATGCATGATGCATACGTCACGATATTCGCAATACAAAATGTATATAGCTGCCGATACTAATGCATTTTGTAGAATATTATGTTATTGCTTCAAAAAAATGTAAAAAGTTGTTTTTCCCAAACTATCTGTAAGTTGACCCTTATTGCACGCCAACACCCGTGTTAATATCGGCCTGATATATTGCTAGTCATTAAAAAACATTGAACGTTGTTCACACAGACCTTTTAAAATTTTCCGTAGACTGGCGCTATCGTATACTTTGCTGTGTACTTACTATGTTACGTAATACGTTTCAAAAAACCGCGTAAAAATTTACGAGTACCTTCCTATCTCTACCGCAATTTCCTGCTCTCCAGCGTAAATTTTATTCTCATCATTCTTCATGCTTTTATAAAAAGTTCTGCTGTTTCTCCGGTGTTATGGAATTCTTGAATAATATAAAGCGTGGCTTAATTACTAAATCGGTAATGTTGTTGAACTTGTAAGTAAACAATTTTCCATAACATTAAATCTAGTTATTACCGAATATTCGCTATGTTATAGTGTTTCAGGGCTCTTTATTTTCATTCAAAATTGATTGAATTATTTTATAGTCACAATTTTAAAGTTTATGTTTTCCGCTAATTATGAGAAACATGAGAACTGAGTAAAATAACGTTTTTAATAACCGTAGATATTATTTTACGTCAGTTACCAATATGATGTTTAATTACATAAATTGCAGTAGTTTGGGTAACAAGACCTGATAGTTTTATTCAAATAGCATTAATTGTGTAAAAGGGTTGTTTAATATATGTATTAAATAAAAATGGAGCACGAAATCCGCTTTTTGTTTCTTTAGTTACTAAGATTCAATTAATAAATAAATAAATGCAGAAAAAATAAGACGAACTAACATCCTTTATTATTCAGATTTTGTTAATATATTAAAATGAAACTTTTTATTAATGATTCGTTGCAATTAAAATAACATGTCGTTAATGTTGTACCGAATGCAACTACAGCAAAAATATATGTATACATAAAAATTATCGTCGAGCTGTACTATACAGTTTAAAAAATATCTGTCGTTATAAATTCAATTAGTTATAGCACCCTCCAGCGTAGCTCATAGATGGGACGGTAAAATTTGAAACTACAAATGCAAAGCGAACGAACGTGCTTTTAAAATTGTTGGAGATATAAATTCTAACCGAATATCGTAGTGTATTTGAACTTTGTATGTTTTTTAACTAAAGCAAAATTACACTTGATTTAATAAAGATAGCCTCCTTAAAGACTTTAATAATATACAGTCAGCTTTTCTGTCGCTTAATTAGTTTATTTTTATATTTAATCTATATTACCCGTAAATAATAATAGTTTTAAAGGGGAACATAATTCTTTATAAAAGTAAAAAGAAATTATTGCATAATAAAGGATAATAATTGTATGGAATTGAATTTTGTAAGTAACTCTTGATTCTTGTCTGATTCATAAAGTCTAAGAACCAAATTGATCAAATCAGTTTAAAAAAATGCCACATCACAGTTGGTTTTTTCGTTTAGGAGGTACGATTCCATAGCTGATTGTGTATCTAACACACATAGAAAGTCCAACGTATAACACCCCTTTTGCGTTGGGGGTTAATGAAAGTAATCTTTATAAACATAGCGCGTAGAATTATGGTTTTTGGTCGACTCAGTATCGTCTGTAGTCTGGATAGAGTGAAATAAACCGGACGTGTGAGTGACGTGAGCAAGATTAAATGTATTACGAGGCGAATGAATTAAGAGAATGCCTTCTGTAGCGGTACTATAATCCTTTTTGTTTTATTATTATATCAACTGTCTTTAAAAGAACGAAATTGTTTTCATAATGGAGTTTTAGCTAACAAGTTCATTAACCATTTCGGTTAAGGTTTTCTGGAGTTTTTATATTATTAAGCCCTGGTACGCACGCTAATGTTTTATACATTATAATATAATTTTAAATAACTTAATACAAATTAAGTTTCTTTTATAATTTGAAAACTTGTTATAATTGTGCTATATATACATAGAAACGTGTACATATATTTATTACTTGTAAGGATAATTAAATCCCTCCTTACCTTGCGAATAAAATCAACTATAACTTTAGAGTTAGGCAACTTCGTTTTACTAAACATTAAATCCAATAACACTGCCGAAATTCATGGAGTTAAGTTGATATTGTTTCGATGGATCCGCTACAAAAACAGCTGATTGTCGTATCGCTCGTTTGAATGTCATCGTGTCAACGTGACAACGAATGTTAACGCGATATAACGCAACAAATATTGAGCATAGACTAATATCGTATACTTTCGAATAGATAGGTAACTCTCCAAATTTACGAATCTGTTGTCCTCTGGGTCTGACATACAGAGACAATAGATATTGTTTTTATATTTTTACTACTTGATTTGACTTCGTGCCGTCTCAGAATTAAATATTGTGTCAAAGTTCAATAACTGAAAATAGAAGAAAACAAAAAAAACTCTATAATAATCACTACATGGTGATGGTTTGAATGGTGTTTATATTTTTCTGTGCCTCGCTACTCCTTGGTGCTGGGCTCGTGACTTCTACGACCTAAGTCGGGGCATCCTCTCCTTGGCGTTGTAAATTTAAAAAGTCCACAAACTTAAAAAAGCGCACTATTTGCTATACTATTTCACTAATTACACTACAAAAATTTTATATTTTCCGGAGTCACAAAAAAAATTAATGACATAATATTTGTTTTATGTCAAATATTTATGAGGTGTTCGGAAATTAGCTTAGAAAAATGTTTGTCTTGATAATAACTCTAAATAGAAATAACATAAAACGTAAATAACAGACTAAACAATTGAATTAGAGTGGTTACATAATTTAGTAGCATGTTAATTTTACACAAATTACATTAAGTTATACAGCTTTTAATATTTCATAGTCTAATCTACTTTCCTCTCATATTATTTAACTTTTGAACGCATTCATCATTTAGAACGTGTTTCTATTTTCCAAAACTGATATTTCTATTTACAAACCGTTATTTGGAAGATAACGATTTTATTTGTACGTAACACGTATCTTGTCACTTCGAGTTTACTCATTTCAAAGTTATCTCGAGTTCGGTCCTCAATCTGACATGTTGGTTGACATACGACTGTTACTTACACTAACGGTACCTTCTAATTTACTGTACATACCTACTTTTAATATTAACTACGTCACTAATTGAAATATTATTAAGTGTTTCTGTACATATAACAATTTTGCCTTCGTATCCTCACTTCACTTCGAGAAAAATGTTGAGATGAGATTCTTTGAATATACATATTTTTTTATAAGTAAGCGATTTAAATAAAACTACTCAAGTCTACAAAAGACAGTGAAATCCGCAATCAAATTGGTAGAGCTGGTTCCGAGATTAGAGGGAACAAAGGCATAATCAAATAGATTAAAATAAAAAAAAGTATATTTACACGCACTCGTAGCTGCAACGTAAGATTCCTTGTATCGGAGGTGCCATGGATGGACGACACACAAAGATACACCCGCAGACTGAACACAATACTTTATTACCATTTAATTTTGTGCCCCACCGGGAATTAAACTCAGGACCCTTTAAACGGCAGTTCAGTATGGCGACTATCGCGCAAATATTCCCACAATAATTATTACTATCAAATACATATATTCTCGTACAGTCATCGCGGTATGAAATGTAAGCTTAGTCAGTGTGATTAAACAATTACGTGCTTTATAAAACCTTTGTTTATTTGGCCTTTTTGGTAAATAGTTTATTCGGCCATCAAGAGAAATTGATTACAACAACAAATTTTGTTGATTTCTGAACGAGAACAGGTTATACGCGAGTTACTCGCAATACTAGTTTCGTTCGCCATCTGCTGATTCCCGCTGCATTTGTTTTAAATGTCGTGTGAAACTGTCTATAAACGTGTTCGAGTGCTACCAATAAGGCCTTACTTCATACCTTCAAACCGGATTGTTACAGCAAAGAGGTTTGTTTATGTTCTCGTATTACCGACTATAGAAATGGGTCGAAAGGAAAATCGATACTGGTACCGTTTCGGGGTTTTTGTTCGGAGATAATCCACAATTGTAAGTGGAAAGTCGGTCATTCTAAAATTTACATCGGACAGCGAGCGCACGGGCTTGACGCAGTATGCTCCTGTAGTGTCCTTTAAAAAATATTTTTACGTGAAATAATACGCTAACTTGTGTGTTATTCTAGGGATTCTATTCTATAATACTCTAGGGATATGTACGGGATATACCTAAGTTACAAACATGTAAAATTCGTTCAAAACTATTCGTAGCTAAAAAGACAGACAACAATTGCAAAAAACATGTTTTGGTCAATCAGTTTTGGTAAATCAAAATAAAAACTTTCGATATTGTTAATTTTTTTCTCCGATTCATTAACATATTACATAATAAATAATACCAGTAAAATTATAATCGAAATTATACTTATACCCATATAGTAGAGTTATGTAATGAAATACAATAATTAAAAATGGGGTAAAATATATTAATAAACCCAACAACAAGATGTTGCTATTAAAATAATTATATTTTAC
>DWJN01003952.1:0-12960 GCA_018248895.1 Carystus phorcus
CACTAAAACCCCCCCGGTGGCCTTCCTCGGCGCTATGTGGAGGACTCCGGGATCTCCAATCCTTATCACTTAGGGTATGAAAAATAGATAGTAGCGATTCTCATCCCTACTGAATATGCGTATAAAATTTCATAAAAATCTGATAAACCTTTTCGGAAGAATATGGTAACTAACATTGTGACACAATATTTTATAGAAGGCAAATATAACAGAAATTACAGCTTAAGAGCGGAGCTTTAAGAAGTTAAATATAAAACGGTATGCCGAAAAAATTCACGACGATCAAAATTAAGTACGTTTTAATTACAACCAATATTCTTTACAGCGAAATTTTACGAAAATATTTTCAACGGTAAAATTACTTTCGCAATATTGTCGAGATGACTTGTTCATAACGGGGGACTAATAAGGTTTTTATTATTTTTTATTTATTTCGTACACGGAAAATAGAGTGTGAAGTTGTCCGTCGGTCATTATCAGTGATTGAGTTAGTTACATATGTATATGTATTTGTCTTATTTAAGTCTTATTATTATAAATGTGAATGTTTGTTTGTTTGTTTGTTTGTTACGCCTTTGCGCCGAAACTACTCAACCGATTATCATGAAACTTTGTACATATATTCTTAGAGGTATTTAAAAGGATATAGGATACTTTTTATATAAAAAAATGTAATGATTTTTGATATTTATTTAAGCTTCGACGCGAGAGAAGCCGCGGCTAAAAGTTGATAATAGTATAAATGATTTCGATGGATGTTTGTCGTTCAGTCACAATATAATAACTGAATTAATTTGAATGAAATTTAACATACAGACAGATTAAAATCTGGAATGGCGTATAGGCTAATTTTTATGTGTGATAAATGTAGAGTCCTCGTGGGATAGTTGCAAACGTATATGTATTTAATTAATCCATCTTTATACGTTTTTAGGGTTTGTAAAGCATAAATAAATAAATAATTCTTGTCGGTTAATGGTTATGACATTTTGTTTTGTGAAATCATTCTTTCGCGGACAAATCCACAGATAAAGGCTTCTTTTTCATAAACATCTTTTTTATAATCTTTTACATCCCGTTAATGACGTAGAAACTAAAATTGATATGAATTTGTTAACAAAACATCAATCATCTGGTAAATATCATTTATGGTCTCTTACCGAAATGGTCTCTAAACATGTTTCAGCTCAAAACGTGTCTAACAAGAGCCCACGTGTTCATCTTGACCCTCCGAGAAAATCTTTTGACCACCCCACTAGTTAACCCGGTTCAGCTCAATGGACTTTACATGTCCTGTCATTCCGTAGGGCGGCACACAAAAGGGTTAATTTGCGAAGCGAAAACAGGGGGATGCGAGTTTTAAATAGGGTGGATCGATTGGATTTTTACACGTTTGTCGTAAATTAAAAATGGTTCCGTTCTTTTGGTGTTTTTTTTAAGTATAATTCATTGCTTGAGTACTATCCTACCTGGTCGTAAGCAGGAGTATAGCCTTGGATGACGAAGCACTAACTTACTTGTAACTTAGAAGCCTATTTATTCTTGTCTTGAAGACACCTTTATAATTCAATGGGAACACTGATGCGGGCAATTTTTGGCGGGTTTAAGTCTTAAAATCAAATCCTGTAATCATTCTTTAATTCAACTATATTACCAATCCGTGTGAAATAAGTTCGTAGGCCGTTTGAAGGGTTCTGAGTTCAATTCTCAGTTTCAATTCTACGTTTTAAATTCTGTGCTTTTTTGTTTTATGTGTTGTCCATAGCACTCACGACACAGGGAATCCTTATATGAAGCAATACATGTATACAAGTATAAAAAGAATTATTTATAGAAGAATCGAATAAAAAATGGAAAGAAAATCCATGTTAAACTTTATGTTATTATTTTTAAGAGTCCTCGTTTGTTACACATTAAAATCTCCACAGCTTCTCGACAGTAAAAACAAACAAAACATTACTCCTTACCTACATTATCTTTCCATAACTATTTAAGATTCGTATGAATTAGTGAACAGTTCATAAAAAAGGAAATAATCACTTAGGGAGTTATGTTAGAGCGTGTAATTCGAGGATAGTTATATATAACAAAGGTAATGATAACTTAATGAGTTATGTTACACCATTTATTATAACAGTTATTTATTTATATGTTCATGAGGTACACAAAATACAATCAAATATTAATTAAGTGATAGTAAAAATATAGTTTCGAGATTCGAATTCAAATTCAAAATCATTTATTCATGTAGGTATTATTTCAATACACCTATGCACGTCATTTATTTTGATTCTACCACCGAAATTCGGATTTTGGAATGGTGCTTATCGAGGAGAAGAAACGGCGAAAGAAACTCCTCAGCATAGATTGATTGCATTCCAGAATATGTGTACGCAAAATGATATTTGGTGTTGGATTTAGAGGACCCAACGTTGATTAGAGTGCCAATTAGAACGTGTAGACTGGCAGAAAAGGTAACTAGATTTTGTAGGTACCAGGTATGCATAAATCGAAGCATAGCTACCGCTTTCACCTTATGTTTATATCTTATATCACCTTGCAGCATTTGTCCCTCTGTAACATTTCTCATCAATGCTCAACTCCTATTGGTCGTAGCGTTATGTTATATAGCCTATAGCCTTCCTCGGCAACTGCTCTATTTAACACAAAAAGATTTTGTCTATTCGAACTTGTAGTTCTTGAGATTAGTGTGTTTAAACAAACTCTTCAGCTTCATAATATTTGTATATATTCTTCGTGTGTGTGTCCTTAACGGTAAGACAGAATTGAATGAAATATTTTGTGTGTGTTTAACTGTATTCGAGATAGTTTAGATTTACAATTTGATCCAGTTATTTTATTTTGCAGGTTAACATTTGACATATATAAATAACTAGCAGACCCGGCCACGCGTTGTTGTAACTAAGGTTTACATACTCAATTTAGCAGACTAATTACCTTACACCACCATCTGTTAGAATCTTATGGAACTAATCATTTGTAAGATATTTAACAAATAATTTGCAATAATTATACGACTATAAATTGAGATGTAAGCTATCCTATCTTTCAAGTTGGATGAAACTGAAAATGGTGTGCAAAATTTGATTAAAATCGGTTAAGTAGTTTGGTGTAAAATTTGCTATTTATTAGAAATAAAATTCTTTAAAATTGTTATATATGTTTTTACTAGCTGACTCGCAGTGGATTATGCTCATTTTACAATGATACCAGTACTCACGATAGGGTACTCACGATTAGCGTTCAATTGGCGTATCATGTGTAGTCGTTTCACGCTTGTTACATATTTGGTGAAATATCATTGTAATGATTCTCACTGCGGAGTTCTGTAACCTTTTGTTTTAAAACACGTTGCGCCATCTTTTATCTATCTACAATAACACAAAAGCTATGACAGCTGTCAAATAGCTTTGCTTAACCGAGATTTTGAGTTTAGTTAACGTTTTTGTTCTTAGTTTGGAAAATTACGCAACCTACAGGTTTCGATTAGATTTTTTATGACATTCAACCATCTTTTTTATTACAATAAATCAAAGAAAGGCTTATTGCAACTTTATAAGACGGGTTTGAATTATAAAGTGAATTATATAATTGTATTTCAATATTAAAAGGCAAAACAGTAATTACTTGAATAATATATTTTTAAATAGCTTTGAAAGTAACGAATGAACCTCCATTGGATTTTCATCTGCGCCGTCCGCCATATTGAATTTTAACGTCACTCAGATGTCATCGGAATTGTATACATACAGTTCAATATATTGAAGTTCTCAAAGTTCCAAGACCCCATCCAAACATAATGTAGTAAATTATTTACCTTGCATAAACGATTCGTACAGAAAAAAATATTTTTGGAATAAAATTTTTGTCAGTTTACCCACAGTAAATCGGTACATCTGGAGCTAAAATATTGGTGTCATTTTAACCTTAAATTTTCACCCTTCTCTTATCAACTCCTATTTTTTAAAAGCTTTTATTTAATGTACGTATGTATGTGCGAGTGGAATCTTCCAACTCAATTTTGAAGCAGATATCTTCAACCGATTGAGCTGAAATTTTGTATACACATTTAGTTTGGATGACAATGGATAGCTATATGACGTCAGTCTAAATCCAACATGGCGGAGCACAGAAGATAGAAGACCAGTTTTTAATGCACTCCTACAATTTGTTTAATAGTAATTTTTTCTACAGTAGAAATTCCCTCGAAATTATATAGCAAAACAACGTTTGGGGTCAGCTAGTAACCATATATTATAGTAGGTACTAAGTTTTAATGCCAAATTATTTCTTATGCTTTTGCTGTGGCTGATATCCATGCTTGTTTGACAATAATTATTTAAATTAAAAATATGTGATTCGACATCTTTACTCTTAGACAACGTAGTGTTTCCGATTCAGTCATTTAGTATAAGTAAAGAAAAACATCTGAAAAAAAATATGTGCTCCTTACGTACAGCGACCTTATTTTCACAGACCTTCTTGGCACGTTCATTCTGCACTGTAATTTTTAATGCCGTATCTAGTTTTCGCTAGCCTTTCATTAAAAATATATGCTGAAGACGTTTTTGATAAAAAATGGAAAGTAATCTACAATTTATTTTTTTCAACGACCCGCGTGGCGTAATGGTTACCACGCCGGACCGCTGTTTGGAGTGTCCAGGGTTCGATTTCCAGCGAGGCAGAAATTTTAATGATGAGTTTAAACTTCTGTTCTCGGTCTGGGTGTGTGTAATTGTCCTGTGTTATCCATGGCACCCACGACATGGGTTACTGACAGCTAACTTCGTTTCGCGTAACAATTAATGAATGATTGACATAAATCGACATAGCTTCTTTATTTGTTAACCGATTTAAATGAAAACACTAACCGCCAGTTTCTGAAAGGCTTGTCAAATTTTTTTTCTTAATTTTTTCGTTGATCAGCCTTTCAGAAATCGGCCGTAAATGTGAGTTGAGCCCATCACAATATAATACTGAAAAGTGCATTCAGATCATATAAGCCATTTCTGAGATTAACGTGCACAAACATACAGACAAAATGGAAAACAAAATTTTGGGTTCACTTGCATATATAACGGCACCCCTTTACGAATATTTAAATATATTTGCCATTGCCACAGCGATCAGTTACAATTTTATTATATGTATAGATGACTATAGTGAGTTCCAAATCCGCGCCATGAATTTATCCGGGCGTATCCCACGTGTACTGTACATTTTTCATAGATAAAAAGTAGTCTATGCGCTTTTACAGTCTAATCTGTCTCTATATTAAATCTTATCCATATCCTTTCAGCAGTTTTGTTGTTCTTGAGCGACAAACATTCAACTTTCCGCATTTACATTATTAAAATTTTCCTTGTTATGTAATTGCATTTACATAAGTAATTATTATATTTTATTATTTTAAAGTTAATTAATTGTTCAATTTACTTTCACGATAGCGTGATTTGAAAATGGAATATTGGACGTATGGTTATATTTTACTCCTAATTGTAGTTTATAATGTCTAACCCTAAATAAAGAAACCTTGTAGAACATTTTAAATATATTTAGTCTTTTATATATTAAATAAAATTACATGAAACGAGTAATGATATTTGTTGGTATGCAATTACGGCGCATGGACATAAGCAATAGAACATCACTAACGCGTTGCCGATTAAAAGTAGAAACAAAAATACATGAATCTTAAGTACTTTAGATATTTTTTTTGTGGTTAATATTTTATAAGCGATAGTTTTGGCTGATACATTTAATAAACACATTTAGTCTTTTATATACTAAATAAAATTACGTAAGTAGTGATGTCTATTGGTATGTACTCATTGCGCATGTATATCAGCAATGCGTTACCGACACAGAGTAGAAAGAAAAATGAGTCTTAAGTGGTTAAGTTTTTTTTTATGTTAAATATTTTATAAGCAACATTTTTGGCTGATACCAGTGTGAACGTTCGAAAACTTGCAAGGTAAAAGTAAATGTGGTACGTTTAATGCCTAGATCAAGTGTTCAAATTAAACTCAGTGGCCAATACCTTCAGTCCTGCGAAGTGTCGTACGCCAAACCATTCATTCGTTTGCGCTTACAAAATTCAGTTTGTGTTGTAGAACGCGCGCGCGCGAACGTACGCGAAACTTTCAAATTTGACAGCCGAAACTTCGCGCCGAAATTAACTTTTTTTTTTACTTTAGTTTTCTATACAGCCGCAAGTAACTGTGTTCATTCGGCCAGTGTGTTTCAAGTTGAAATTTTTGGATTGTACCAAATGCATTGCGGTGCCAGTGAGTAATTTGCATAATATAAATTTAAGATTGTTCGTCCGTTGGCTCGTTGAGATTTATCATTCGTTTCGTAACCATCTCTATTATAAGCTGATAGGTTAACGTAGTTATTATTAAAGTTTAAATATAAATTAGTCGTTTCAAATTATTAAAAAAACCCAATTGTTAATACGATTTTTTTTTGGTTTTCTTTTATACATCCAAAAAATCTTAAGGCTATGCACTTCGTTTTTTTTTAATTAACCCGCCCGTATATTAATGACCTGTATAACAATTATCTATCACGAAACCTGCAACTATCAAGGTCTGTGTTGCATGAGATCTAGAATTGCAATGTGTGAGCGAGGCGGCGATAGATTCGACCTTGTGTCCGACAGAGAGGTCCGATATTGGGAAACTCTTGGGAAATATATTTTTCTCTTTCGGGAGCGAAGGGCATTTTTTCGTGTATTTGTTTTTGAGATAATTACTGTTATCTATTAATTTTGTTTGTCAAGTTTTTAGGTCGATGTTAAAGGGATTTGGGCACGTTTGTAAAATAGCGCCGTTGTCAAATAAAAATAGTTTCTTATAGAGCCGTTTTTAAATTTATGTTTTATTAATATAACACAACGTTTTGATAATTAACATCTGATTTATGTATATTATTTACAAACACCAAAATTTAAAAACTTTTAGTCTTACGTAAATTATAAATAAATAATTAATATTTATAATTAAATAGACTTGTTTATTTATTACTTTTATAAAAACCTAACTAATGTTGTTATAATATTTCTTTGTATCTTATATTTTTTATTTGTAGTCCATAATTGAATAATAATAATCTGTGATGCTAAATTATATTTTAGTATCTGTGATACATATTTATGTTGTTTAGATCGAATATAGAAGTTCTTATTAATCTTTGTTAGCTTATTTAAATTAATTGTTACAAAGCTAGTTACTCATTACGTCACAGAATGACCAAGTTATATCTAAAATGAAAAATACATCTTGAACAATTTATTTCAAAACTAATTTAAAATACTTGCACCAAAAAACACATTAAATTCCTATAGAATTAAAATTTATCGAAGGTAATATTGTGCAATAATGAATAATATTTAAAATCAATTGTGATTTATTTATAATAATAAAATTTAATTACGAGAAAAGTCAGTTTAAGAAACTAATCTATGACCTTCGAATTACACAATCCAATTTGCCTACAGGTGTTTAATTTGCAATCAATTTATTTGTTGTAATATAGGTTGACATAGAAAAAAAACTTCTTAACGAGACAATATACATACATTAGCTACATACTACATATACATAGTCGTAGTCAGGGTTTTCGTGGGAATCCTGGAAATTAAGCTCTAACCCATTTTTTTATGAATCACATTTCGTCTTACAATCTTTTCGAGGAGGAGGGGGGGGGGGTTTAGAGGGCATGGTGATCTCTAAACATGGTATAATCTGAAGCATCCCCATCAGACCTAAAAAATCACATCTAGTTTTAAATTAAGTAATATTCTGTTTTCGTTGTTACTTTCTGATTTTTGAGGTTGAATAACAAATCCAATGTATATATACATATTTTTTTCCTGTTACCATTTTGCCTTGAACCCATTAATGGCGCACTACTGAGCACGGGTCTCTCCTCATCACTGAGGGGGTCTAGAGCATACTCAACCTCGCTGCTTCAATGCGGATCGTTGGAGAGGTTAGTGGCCAACCCAAGTGTCGGATGTTTTTAAACCGCTCGAAGGCCTCCGACATGCCTTGACGACTGCTATGTTCAGAGCAACCTGGACCGACAGTTTAGCGGAAACCATTTTATTGACCATTTAATACAGGGCAAATGAAGGAGAAATTACTTGATGTAGTTCTTAGGTTTACTAGCAACCCACTCTCACAATTTTACCAAAAAACTGTTATTCATTTATTAACCGTTACAGAATTATCAAGTTTATTGATAACATTCATCATCAATTAACGCATTCTAGTTGGTTTACAAATTATACAATTATTTATTAAAATTGGTTCACTAACACAGTTAATTATTATTTATTCAAGTAGACACATATAACCCGCTCAAACTATGAGCAATATGGCGTCTAAATGCCTCCCGTGACGTCATTTACTTGTGAAATAGAAAATACAGTAGTGTCGAATAACTGACATTCACTGCTAAATGACGTCATCGTAGACCCGACGCAATCCGGACCGTTTTGTGTCATGTGACTGATATTTAAGAAAGTTTATTTTTATTTATGGATTTTTTTTATAAACTAACAGTTATTTTCAAGTTGTGCAGAACAATTTTATACTACATAATGTAGAGATGGCAATAACGAACACTTTGTTTTTAATACTGTCAAATACCTAATTGTCTAGCGGCTAACTGCAAGAGTTGAAACTTCTGGCCGTCCGTTTATCTTACCAAGTTATTCTCATTTCGTAAACTTAAAATTGAATCGTAATGCGGCTTGTACTTCTGTAATAATTGTAAACGTAATTTTATGTTGTAAAAGTATTTAATTTAGTTTATTTCATTTATTATTGTCACTTACCGCTAGTTTTGGAGAAACGATAACATTAAGTAATAAACTGTCAAATCTATTGTCAAACGTCGATTGACTTGAAAGTATAACATCTCATTTGATTTGAATAATCGATCAGTTATACAGAGCTGACCAATTTACCTTCGTAAATGTCAAATGCGATTTTTTTTTGTCATTGTTCTCTACTAGCTTATTCCGGCGGTTTCGCTCGTATTTAAGTCCTTATAAAGATAGTTACCATTATAGACACCCATACCACGAACAGAAATTTAAGTTCATGATTGAATTGATGATTGATTGTTGTTTCGCGTCACTGAGAATCGAACCCAGGACCCTTCGATAACGTTTCGCGTTGGTGGCTAAGAAGACGATTGTTCTGAAATATTACTGACCTGGTAAAACTCAACTCAAATTTGAATTTCCACAACAGCTAAATTCTCTCGAATACTCCATTACTTATTGACTTAACTAGCTTATCTTTACTAAGATTGACTTTTAGCTTATCTTTTATTAAGAAAGCTAATGACGTATTTTCCACTATACTTACGAATTCTCCATTAGTCAGATCTTATAACCAGCCTATCAAGTGATAATGACAAATTTTTGACAATCCGAAGTCTCCATTAGTCTGACCTAACAACCTTATTAAGTGACCTAAAGAGCTTATCAGTTCAGATCTAACTATCTTATCTTTATTAAGATTGACTTAATCAGCTTATCTTTTATTAAGAAAGCTAATGATGAATTTTTGACAATACGAACTCTCCATTAGTCTGACCTAGCAACCTTATCAAGTGACCTAAACTGTTTCAAATCTGACCTAACTAGCTTATCCTATTCAACATTTCGACTAAGAAACCTAAGTAATAGATAGCTAATGACGAATTATCGATGATGAACGCAATGCCTTATTGGTGTATTCGATAAAAGATGTACTAAAGCGTCCTCGCGACACGCAAGCCGCAAGTCTGATGTGAACATGATACTACGAAACCTATTTACAGATTCACTAATATTATTGTAATATTACTGATTTGAGTTGGAGACTAGAGATGGTCAGCAAAATGTTTGACTTTTGTGACTTACTATGGATGCTTTGATGTTTTTTTGTTTATCTATTTTATTTATTAGGCTTACCAATTGTTACTAGCTGGATCAGGCGCGCGTGGTTACCCATATATAGTATATAAGAACTTGCTTGTTTGTTTGTTTGTTTGTTTTGATCATAGTAGTAATGAGTCAACAATAATAATCTAACGGTTATTATCAGTTAGGACTTCTCTTTTTCCTTATTCAAATTAAAGTCTGCAGTTTCAGTTTTTTTTATTATATATCTTTTTAATGAACGGTGCCCTATGTCGTTTTTAATACCTCTAATAATATGAGTAGAAAGTTTCATGATGATCGGTTGAGTATTTTGGTGTGAAATCGTAACAAACTTACATTCACATGTATAATAGTAAGGAATACACACAAAACACTCGAAAATTTATTCGAAAAAACTCGAAAAACTCTCGAAAAACTCTCGAAAAACTCGAAAATATAGAAGTACTTAGTGAAATACGATTCGAGCTTAAGTTTGGATATGTATTATTTAATTTTACAACTGTTTATATAATCATTTGTCTCACCTTTTTGTCTAAAACTCTCACCTTCTAACAAAAGATCGAATACTTCCGACAATATTGTCTAAAACTGATCAGAAAGTATCAGTCGAAAACAAAAAGCACCAATTAACAGATAAGAAATAGATTTTTCGTTCATTACAGTACTTTAATTTCATTAATGCACGTGAACAATTAAATTAATATCGATTATGAAGCCGTATCGTTGTTCGAGTTTTTTTTTATCGATATTCGATATCTGCCTTTCACAATTAATTTCTCTTAGCGTTAATTTGTTCGTCGTTGTAAAGTTTTTTAACAAGCGTTTAATTAACTTTGCTTGTTATTTTATTAGGTTAAAAACAGGAACATGTTTTATGTAAACTACGATATTATGAAAATAGTATTTCTTATTTGTAGTCTATGTATGTATATAAAGATTTGTTAGTATGTTTGTAGGTGCAAAACTCAAAAATTAGTAAATGGATGCACTTCTAGAGGCAGTATTTTATTATAAAAGTGTTTTTATACTCTTTTTGGTATGAAGCTCCCCTGTGAATAGCAAATATTTCGAATCGACTTATAATTTGACATACGTCATTGGTATTTTCGTTGCTATGGAAACCGGTAATAACAATATTATATAAACATCAGGTATAGCGCAATGTAGCAGGGGGTTAGCTACGAGTTTATAGGTGTTTGAAGATGCGGTATCATGGTTAATTTACCATTATCATTGGTTAAAAATGTAAGGTAAAGTTATTTTTAACATGACTCTGGTGATCGATGGAGTTAGCTAACTTTAGACGCAGTAAAGCTGGATCGGGACAATTTTAAGCGCTCGTACTTCAGCCATGATAACTATCGATAGTTATCGTTAGATATCTAAATACAGTGACTAACAGCAAAGCTTAAATCAGTTTACTTAGAAGTATAAAATAAACATGGAATCGGTTATAGCATCAGCAACGCCTTTCCTCCTTTTCCTCTGTTATCTGAGGATTGGTTAAAGGATTTTTGAATATTCATCTTCTACAATGATGAAATAAAGTAGAAGTTTAGATGAGTATAAAAAATACAATTTGAAGTCAAATATTTTGGCCCAAACAATCGCAAGTATAAGCATTATATTGTATACCACTATATTTTTCTGCGAAAAACAATGATCTGTATTGTCCTCATTTTTTGAGACGGGTGAAAAAAAATGTTTATTAAAAATAGAATTTAAGTGTAGTCAAATGCGGCAATGAGAGATTTCACAATCCCTTTTATTCCAACGCTCAAAAAGTCCTAACCCTTCCAATTTAGTGTCAGTTGAAACATCGGAAAATAAAAAAAAAGACTTTGCCTCTTTTAATTAACGCGGTGACGTGGCCTATATTTAAATCTGCGGTTTTCATAACGCCTTTCAATTTAAACTCGATTTTGCTAATGACGTCACTCGTTTAAAAATATTTGAAGCTTAGGGTTGCGATGTGTTAATATTTCAAGAGCGTGTGTTTTGCGTTCTTATTCTGAAATAAATATTTCAAAAACTTTTTCGTGATTGTTTTATTTTTTAAATTTTGGTCACGGAAATTAGTATGTTCATGAAAGTGGATTTGTTATTATTAATTGCGCTTTATCGTGAACTGTTATTTGTCGAGTAAATAAATGTACCTATTCTGTTTCTATAATCAACGCAGTTTGGATATGACCAACTTTAAAAATTAACTAATAATCAGGAATGTAAGATATCTATGTAAAAATTATAGGTATTTATAATGACGTCGAGTATGCTAAATGAAAACATATAGAAACATACATACACAAATCTCAGTGTTTCCTTGACATTACAAACTACTACGATGATTATTTATGATTCCGGCTGAGAATCAAACCTTGGACTTCACTAGGTACATAAAAACATTTTAAAAAATTAGAAGAATTAAATCGAATTACTGGCAAAGTCACTAATTGATCTATAAACCTTTCGATTAAAAAGAATTTCATTTAGACTACATTATGTAAAAATGGATTGGATTACACTAATAAAATAGAAAATACAAACTTTAACATATCGTTTTATTTAAGATTTTATGTTTATGGTACCAAATTTGATTTTCGATTAAAACTAAATACAATTTATTATGCATCTAATAGTCTATTCTACTAGTATTAGTATTTAGTCATTTGATTATTACACATCGCGATGAACGTCGAGGTCTTCACAGAGTAATGTTAGTTTTCGTCAGTAAGTCATAACAACGTCTTAACTCCGAACAAAAAGCTGCAATCTGAATAAATGCTCAAAATATACCGAGAAAGTAAACAGTCGAATAATGAAAGTGAAAGTCGAATCGAAAAATTGTAAGTGAATCATATTGAGGGGGATTGCGGGTCTCGTGTGAGGCTTTAGGGTTCCTTATTTATTTATTATACTTATACTAATATATAAAGATGAAGAGTTTGTTTGATTGTTTGAACGGGCTAATCTCAGGAACTACTGGACCGATTTGA
>DWJN01003953.1:0-12959 GCA_018248895.1 Carystus phorcus
ACCGTGCGGCTACAATACTAAGTGACTAGAAATACAGAGAGTGGGTTAGATTAGGTTAGGTTTTTTATATTTTAAGTAACTCAATTAATGTTTGTAAGTTACTGTTCTGTTGATTTCTCGACACCCGCAGTCAGTCGCTCACTTAGTAATACTATAACGTAAATTAATTATTTTTGTCAGTTAAAACTTTTATTTACAGTCACTCTTTTTATTACTACCTCATTGTCGCGTTATTCGCGGTCATCCACAACCAACCTTAAATATTATAACCACGCCGTATAAAAACAAATTCAATCACTGGTCTATAAAAATAACAGTAGTCCAGCCTTTTTGAAGTCGATTATAAATGTATTTCTAATCCAACGACTGTGACAAAATGCCTCATTAGTACGCGGTATTAGACTCAACTGTCTTTCTCCACTTTTTCTTAATCCAACTTAATTATCGTAAACGACATGTTTTTATTGCATAATCTGTCTTATAGCATAATTAGGTACGATATTCAATGCGTTCTAATAAAGGACCTATAACAGATTTCAAGGTTGTGCTTGTATTAAAACAAGTCAATTAAGACGTCAGAAAGATTATGGTTATCAAGTATAAATAAATATTAATACGATGTTTTTTATTCCAAATTAAGTACAAATTATTACCTGAAGACTAGCAGCTCCGTGCGAATATTCTTGCGTAGATATAAATATAGCCATAATTTCATTACGTGTACTAGACAACTTAAAACAATTAAAAATTATAACAATCACTTTATCCATAGATAAAAGAAAATAACCGACTTCAATTAAATATGCCGTAATAATATTCTAATTCTAAAGTCATAGGCGTCAGGTCAATGCGCATTATTAGAGATGACTCAGAAACTACTCGACAGATATCACTCAAATCAATATCGACACGACAAGCACCATCATATAATTCGGTACACCCAGTGAAAAGTTATAAAGTAACACACAATAAAAATACAAACGAACTGATAACCTTCTCCATTTTTTGATGTCAATGAAAGAAGTTGAACATTTTTTTTTAAACCGGCATACACAGTTAAGCATTGAGTTTTTCTCTGTGAATGTTCTTTTCCCTATTAATTTCTATCGGCCACACCTGACAGTTCTGTAGTCTATTACAATCGACCAAGTTCGATTATAAGATGAGTCAGTCATTTATACGAACGGTAAAAATTTATTCTCGATATGTGTTTGTAATGTTTGATTTGTGTGTCCAGGTCCCAATTCTACTCTGGAACAGGGAATAGTAGCACGAGGATAGTAGTATGACCCACATACTACTACGAAATATACACGAAATACGTAATAATACTTCAAACAACTGAGAACAAATATAGTAAAAATATGAAAACATTTTACATTCATCGTAATACTCACGTATTTACAAAGTACAAACAACGTATCAAGTTGCTTTTGCAAAGTTTACATATTTTATCCAATGTACGAGTAGTTGCCCGTAGTTGGCATGTAGTGTTGTTTTTGCTGGGGAAATAAAGCTCTTTTGTTTCAATTAATTGGGAGTGATGCTGTATTCACATACCAAATGTCGTGCGAACGAGGCGAGAAATGAAACAGAATAAAGTTATACAACTGGGAGCAATACCTAGGTTACCTAAATACCACTTCAGTATCGTCGCCGTTTAAATTATTTAAATAACACTTACTAAAGACGATACTATACAGTGTCATAAACATACAACCTTGTTAAAATAGTTTTTTTTTATAAATTACAAATTAATTAAACAATTACTACAGTCCTACCTGATGGTAAGTTATTTAATTTACTAATTTAAAGTCCTTGGATAATTGTTTTTTTATTCGAAAGTTGGCGCTTGTCATGTGGTATTGTGGTCCCATATTAATTTAAGCGACATCTGATGGGAAGTTTTTGAGTTATCCATAATAATGTGCATTTAATTTACTTTGATTAAACAAGTCTACGATGCTAGAGGTACTAACTTAGGAAAATTTATTAAATATCCTCTTGAATACACCTCTTGAAAGGTGTAAATGATGAAAATAATCTGTAATACAAATATTGCCTAGGAATTGTATTCAATTCTGAGATTATTATAGGAAATCCATGAGAAATTGATTGCTAAATGCATTACAAATTGATGTTTTATGAGGTTATATAAATCATTTCTAATCGCTGTTTAGTAAGCGTATCGATTTTCTAGGAAAAGTATTAATTTATTACTAGCTGACCCCAGCATACGTTGTTTTGCCATATAAATTATTATTTTAAAACAATTTTATGTAGACCATAAAAATGGTTATAGTTACTTTACGGTTGACCTTAAAAGATAGACATATGCTGTCGCGGACTTTTATTTAAAACCGTTATAGGAGAACAATATTGTAATACATGATTTTTGAGAAGCTTTCACCGTTTACTCAGCGCACACAATAAAAGTTCAAAATTTTGCCGTTTTCGCAATATTCTTTATTTCTGCTTCTCTCCTATCCTTCTTAGCGTAATGTTATATAGCCTATAGGCTTCCACCATAAATGAACTATCTTACTCTAAAATAATTTTTCAAATTGGTCCAGTAGATCCTGAGATTAGCGCTTTCAAACAAACAAACAAACAAACAAACAATCAATCAATCAAACAAACAAACTCTTCAGATTTATATATTAATATAGAGTATAGATAACTCATACATTCTCTTTGTGTTGAAATAATTGTACAATTTACCTGGGAATTTTATGCAAATACTGATTGCATTATTTTTCTTTAACACCACGTAAAAATCTAAACAATTCTAATGACCTAATTGTCCCATAAAATCCTTCCCAGCGCTGTAATGCAAATTTGGGTAAAACACAAGGACGTTTGTATCAATGTTTCCTCTGAGAGAGATAATAAAATGGAGTTAGGTCGTAATTCCTTCAGGACTAATTGCACGGACTAATGGCCGCCAGGTAGTCTAGTAAAGTCAAATGTTAAATTGAGAAGATCGCGATCTCGACGTCTGATTACGTAACATGTACGTTGCATATCAACTTGGCATTCACTGCATACCGCTTTAATTGAAAAGATTCGCTCGCAGCTTTAAGGAATTTAATTAGACTCCGATGTTTATTACGTCAGCATCTGGATGTTAACAAGTATTTTACTTCTTTATATCAATAGACCTGATGAGCAGATGTACTACCTCATAGTAAATCGTCACATTACCCTCCAATACGGAAGCTCTAAATCAATGTGTAACCTGACTCCAACCACTGCAACTAAAAAAGCACGTTTGATTTCAGAGGAATGCTGGCAACTATGAGTAGTTAGATAAATAATGAACTACCTTGACAGACTAACGGTACTCTGATGTCATTACTTCGGTAGTACATAATACTTTGTCACATAGAGTACTTTAATACACAGAGTATTTTGGTACACGGATTCCTCGGAACACAGAGTACTATGGTACACTGATTCTTACTTGTAAATGTACTTTATTATAAGGAATACTTGTTTCAGGCAGTATTTTATTACACGAAGTACTTTGTCAGACAGAATTTTTGTTGCACAGAGTATTTTAACACACAAAGTACATTTTGATACGGATTACTGTATTAGAGAGGGTAATTTATTATGCGGAGGACTGTGTTACACAGAGTACTTTGTTAGTCAGATTTCTTGTTGCACAGAATACTATATTACTTAAAGTGCAGAAGCAACTTATATTATTTGGACTGGAGGCCGAATTAAATCCCGAGATGCTACAAGGCGGTAATATATCGTGAGTATACGTTGCTCGCAGATTAATATCCTTCCCGGCATTACACAACTATGGAACTTTTTAATAAAACCGCATCCCGTTATTGATTTCACTGGCTATAAAACACCAACGTATTCATATGTGATAACGTCATGATGGCTCCTATGTGCGTGATTAATGTGGCCGGCGTGCGGATGGGTTATATTGATCTATCTCAACGAGAACCGTGTAGAAGTTGATATTAGATCTTAGAAATATTGTTTACGGAACAAACAACATAATATTATTATGCATCATAAAATATTTTACTAACTTCGAGCTGTAATAAAAAGTTATTATCTATTTTTTTTTAAATCACCCTATTAAGATTCCAGCGACAAAACGCTCTTAACGTTAAGATATGTATCAATAAATAATTATGTTTAATCTGGAAATTGATCGTGATGTTTCTTGTCTGTTAATTAACTACTTACGGTGTACTGAGGAAGAGCGATCGTTAATAACCTTAGATATAATTTCCTCAGAGTCACAAAATGATTAAAAATTGTGATAATAATAACATTTAGTTTAATTGTCGGTTTCCTTATGCGTTACTTCTCGCTAATGTCCGAGTCGGTTAAAAACATCTGATTGGAATTTTCACCGTTGCAAGCTTGGTGTAACATTAAATGTTTCTTTTTTAATTAAAAAATAAATTAATTTTGAGAATTTCGCTTCAAAATTTTTTGGTATGCTTACTAAAGTAATGATTTCCGAAACGAAGCGAAGACGGATAGGTAAAATTAAACAATAACATTGTTCCTTCTATACTCGGTTATATGTTCCCTAAATGTCAAGAACACAATGAAACATTTGTAAGAATATAAAGACTACATTCCGTTCCTGCAAATGGCACTATAAGACCGACGCATTTATAATAAAAGCGTTTAATTCGGTCTTGAACTCAAAGGGGATTCCGTATAAATACATAATTAATAAAAAATATATAAATATAAATAGGGTGTGATATTTCTGTAGTCCTTCTTGTAATAGTAAACTTTTGCACTTCTGTATGTATAGATATCATAAAACAAAATTTTTCTGCCGCGTCTGTCTGTCCGTCCGAACGCAATAAACACAAAAATTACCGAAATGATATTTATGCGGTTTTAATCATTGTAGGGTAAGGTTTGTGTGTATTTTTATATTTTGTGGAAATTGGATAAAATATGACGAATACTGTTGAAGATGTTGATATAATTATGCAAAACGTTTTCCTATCCCTTTAATATATGGAGGTATAACAATATATGGTGAAAATGTTCCTCTTTTATAAGTCTACAATAATTACTGCGATGGCATATGATATCATAGCACACAAAAGCCATTTTAACGTTTAAAAAATGGTTACAGAATATTTTAACGAAAAGCTATTTAGATGCATTCGATCCTTATCAAATTAGATACATTAGTTATATTAAGCGTTTCATGCACATTATAATTGGCCCTTTCAACCATATGCGCATAATAACAAAATTGTCCGGCGTAAAATAAATTCAAGCGATCTCTTACTAACCCGACACGCGTGATGCAAACATAAATGAAATGGTATTGAAAATGTTGAAGTTGCTGTTTATGCACAGAAAATAGAATATCGAAGCGAAACGACGTCATTTTGATATAGTATGTATATGTCAAAATCTTTTAGAACATTTTGTAATAAGAAAATTATAAGTTCTTTTGACACGAATAAAGACCTAAAACATAAACTTATATCGCCAATCTATGGGAATTTCACTTTGACGTAGATACCCAGTAGAGCCTGGAATTGCCTAAGCCAATTTATTTTTAATCTATTTTCCAATTACGTCCGACAGCTCTCCATGTTACTCGCGCAGATTATTTTTAACATCAACTTCATTTAATATAAATATTTCAATAGAAACCAGAAGATGTATCTGGAGAACTACTATACATTTTATATAATTATACTATACATTTTTACTATACATATTTTAAGAAATACAATTGAACTATCTATACTATTAACAAAACTGTCATGAGATCAAATCTATCCATTGAATATTGTTTAAACATTTTAACGTAGGAATTTTTATCGATACAGTACCAAAACGTTTTTTAAATGATTGTCTGTCTGTTCGTAGACGACACGGAAACCACTGAAGAAACATATACAAGAATATATATGAAGTTGATACATATGTAATTTATATCATGAGTAAATAACTTAGATGTATTTCATCCGGGAAACCAAACATCCCTGTATACTAATGTATAATTTAGTATGGTGGTTCGAAAATTAATAAATAATCCTTTGACAATATTATATTAAACTATTGCAATAAATAATAATAACGTCTTTGTTCAATAGAATAATATTAATGTATGAAAAACAAAAATTGACTCCAATATCAATAGATAGAGGCAATTAGGGAATATAAAAAATTCGGGAAGAAAATCCGTAGGTACGCTCATTTTGGATACAATACGTATATGTATTTAACAAAACATAGGTACTGCATTAAACATTTTTCAATCAACGCAATAATTATTAATTATTTAATTTAATATTAATAAATAATGTATATCACGATTATTGGCAGAGGTTAATTGTCATATATAAGTCGACGTATAAATTAATAGACCTTTGAATACGTGAAACAAACTTTAATTATACTACAAATGAAACATGAAACCCATTACTAATATTTTGTAAAGTTTCCTAGAAGTGATCACGCGCCCCTAATTACCCTCGAACCAACTTTACATGCACATGCGAAGTTTATTTGGTAGTTAGGGATTTTAGACACTAACAAAGTGTTACGTAGTTAGAAAGCTACATACAGTCATCAGAAGTTTGTAATCCATGGACTACACTCTAGTTTTTGATCCCTAACGATCAAATAACAATCCGTATTCGGTCTAATTGCTGAAAGTTCGGTAAACTTTAAGAGTACCTACTATAACTCTAATATACTATATCTCTTTGATATTTTAACAAAATAACAACGAAAAATAAACCTAATAACCGTTAAATAAAGTACAATTTATACGACAATACATTCTTAATTTAAACAATAATATTTTCGACGCGCCGCCGTGTTGATGTAACAAATTACGAGATATTTTCGTGAAGAGTTCAATTAAGTAAAGACGGATACAAATAAATCCGCATTTTCACCTTTCATACAACACAAAGAAATTCAAGAGTGTAAATTACACCAGAGTTTGTTCTCATTTATAAAAAGTACGCCGTGGGCGGTGAGGCTTGGAAGATATTTTAATTATTCTCGACAGAGAAACTCGTAGGAAATAAAAAACGGATAAAGAAAACCTTGCATATTTACATTTCACCCTTTATACCATATTATTATTTATCTCTTCCGTTAAATCTTAATTGTTATTTTCCTAGGTATACAATTTTACACTTCAGAGGGTTCTTTTAATATCCCATTAATAATTTTATATTCATTAATCGTGATATCCATCTTCTAACTAGGTTTATTAGCACGTGGGGATTTTCAGTTAAACAGGCAACGAGCAGGCAGGAAAACTATTTGAATTTTAAATGTTAGAGAAAAGGGTTCTTAAACTCTAATCACTATAATGGAAAATAAATATAAAATGACCTAATATCAGATGATAAAACCAGCAGGTATCCGCATGATTCCGATCAACCAATTAGGAGTAGCCTAACTCCAACCGTGAACATTTGTAGAATGATGGATGTTATATGGACCGTAACAAGAGTAAGTCCGTAATAAGTGTGTTTACAAAATTGACCTATTTACTTCGATTCAGTTCGGCAACCAAGATATATGTATGTGTATGAGTATTTCATTATAAATAGTACTATTATTCATTATCTTTACATAAATGCAAGTGATAGCGCTGCTCTTGTATGACCTTTTGACGTCACAAGCTGTATGATAAAAAAACAAGTTTCATCACATTTATGTTATTTAAAACTAACTGACTATAACTCCCCTCCACCAATCCGCATTGGAGCAGCGTGGTAGAGTATGCTCTAGCCTTCCTCAGTGTTAAGGAGAGATTCGTGCTCAGTAGTGGGCCATTAATGGGTTGAAGGCAAGGCAATTGACTATAGAATATTTCGCTCTTGGAAATCCAACATTTCCGTGGAATAAATGACGGGCACTAACCATAGCTATATAGAAATAGGCAAAGCCTTTTTAGTCGTTTTTCTTCCCTGTTTGTCAACCGATTTCCTTCGTTTTTCACGAGCTGAAGCTTTATCTATAAAAAACATTGCAAAGTTTTCTCGAAAACAGATGAAGATAAGGATTTAGGATTAAGTTATAATTTCATATTAATTGCTGCTTTCGTTGTTACGATTATGGTGCCACAATATCGTAGAATAATGTCAGTCTGGCCATTATTTATTGCCAAAGCATAGACGATAAGAATCGTTGGGCTGAAACATTCATCGCTATCTGACATTGTAGGTAACTTCAAGCAATAATAATGTTATAAGTCAGTAACGGACTAAGGGGGGGCGGAGGGGGCGCTCCGCCCCGGGCCTCCGGTCCTAGGGGGCCTCCAAATGGATGATAGCTCCCTTGGTCAAATAGTAAATAAGCCTTTGAAAACAAACTAGTACCCACTTAAGAGGAAGTCTGGGGATTGGGGCCCCGTAGTAGGGTCATTTACATGTACAAATGTGAAATAAAAAATCTTTTTACACTAACTACTTTTTACACAACTTGCCGCCCCGGGCGGCTGACAGGGTTAGTCCGCCACTGGTATAAGTAGAACAACTCTTATTTGACATTATAAAAGAACCGACAACGCACTAAAAACTAAAAATGCCACTATCTCGGATACTCAGACTGTTTGTACTGGCGTTCGGATATTCTATATTCCAGTATACAATTATTATTATTATATATATTTTCCAAACAACACATTTTAAACTTAAAAAATATATACGAATGTAATGTTATATTTCTATATATAGAAATAATAGTTAAAAAAAAACTAGAAAACACGCTTTTGTGAAAAAATTAAGTTTAAAGTATTTTTTTTTTGAATGAAGAATAATGTAAAAAATATATTTTATTGTAAATAATTTTAAATTAAGAATAGCGTAAATAAAAAAAGTGCAATGTAAAACAGCGTGGGATGCTTTTCTATCGACACGAATTGTAAACCTAAACCCTTCTCGAATCCACTTAAACACATTTTTTTTAAATCGTGCCAACTGTTTAAGACGATTTCAGTGACATACAAATGAACAGAAGAACGACTTGACCCGCCAATTACAATATACATATGTAGGTATGTATACTAGCGGACTCGGCCACGCGTTGCTATGACTAAGGTCTATATACGCAATTTAGCCACTAACTACCTTACACCGCCATCTGTTAGAATCTTATGGAACTAATTCTTTGTAAGATATTAAACAAATAAAATTTACAATAAAATAATATTTCGACTATAAATTGAGATGTAAGATAAGAAGATGTCTATTGTCATGCGACTGCAACTGGTTGGTTTTACTGATTAGTTATGTTTATAGTTATATTTACGTAAACATTGAGGTAACAATGTCCACAACAACACAAGGGGAGCTATGAGAGTTCTCTTGCAGCGCGAGAGCCCTCATGCCAGCGTCAAAGCACGCGCGTACACTTTGAACATTTTCGTAAATTTGATCACGAAATAGGAAAAACAACACTTTATCAATGCTAATAACGAAAAAATAAGTAATAATAGACACCTAGTATTAAAACAAAGAAGTTAAATATGTTCCAAATATATATAATAGACGCTAGTCGACTGATATCTAGCTCATTCAAAGGTTGATCATACTAAATGAGTATTCAAATCTATGATCGATCTCTTTTATCTTCGTTTGAAAAAATTTATGTCAATTAAATGTGTACCTCTAACCTTTATAAATATTCGCATAAATCAAAACCACATTGGTAAATAAAAAAGCTTTTATCAGACCTTGCCGCTTTAGTTATCATATTTTATCTATACTGATAATAAAAATAAATTGCCTACCAATAATCCGAATAAAGTATCTGCTTAGTTGTCAGTTGCCTAAACGTGATAGTCACAAAACATGAATTAGGCTGGCGTTTTTATGCGATTTTTATCGAAAGGTAAATTATTATCTGAAGATAAAGTAATAGAATGAATTAATATTTCAATAAAATTATATTTAACTAATTGAATATTTTTGCTTGGCGGTAAGACTTCACGGAAAAATAATCCTATTATTATCTTTCTGTATCTTTTTAATGTAAACAATTATTATTGAAATGATTATCTTTCCGTGAAGCTCGCCTACTAGCTACCACCATCTTGCTTGTGAGTATTACAGTTTTTTCTTTTTTTTTCCTTAATGGCCAACAACGCATTTGTATTATTGATTTCCATGGACAATGGTGATTATTTATTATAACGTGGCTCATCCCTTAGATTGTCTTCTATTCACATAAAAAAGTATTGGTCTGTGATATATCAAGTTAAAGTGTATAAAATTAGAATAAAATCAAATGAATAAAATATTAAGAAAAAATATTTTTTGTCTAGTTTTTATGTGCTTTCTCTTTCTCTTATTCTTTTTTAACAATTTTTCTGAAACGGGTAATCCTAAAAATATTTTCTGAACGCATTTGTTTACGTTCAAAGTAAAAGAAATGCTAAAAGTGCAAGAGCTTCATGCTTCGAAACGGCACTTATCATTCCCCTCCACTTGTGTCACTACCGCCGGTGTTAGAAAACTCGAGGTTCTTATTGCCTCAATCTTCATTTTTTTTTAAATTACTTCTTAGCAACGTGCTAACATAATATTTATTCTTTAAAAAAACTTCGACGTTTTATATGGACATTAAAATTAACAAGTGCCATTAGATGAAATTCAGTAGGTAAAGAAGGAGATATACATATAATTATCGTAAAATTTGATTAGTCATATTCATAATACTATGTGTATGTGAGAAATAATGTCATATTTTACTAGAGGATTCTCGTAACTCACCCGAATATCGATAGTAACTTTCAGTCCATCAACTAATGGTAAGAAATTCTATTTTACTTTCCGTGATGAATGGTTATAACCAACAATCCGTTATAATCAAAAATCTCACTCATATCAACGTAACACATGTAATTCTTCAGGTATTAATCATCACGCACGAATCCCCTAAATTTTTATGCCCTCCGTAGGGAGAAATGCGATACCTCGCGGTCATAAATCTCCCTTGCGGCTGGACATTTCAATTAAAGCTAACTAACCATATTGAAGTATTTGGAGTGTTTCATTTTAACTACCTTACTTCAAGTGAATAAAATCTTGTAAAACACTATGTTTAAATACTGGATTTTTATATTGGAAACTGGAATTTTCATAATGTTATTGGGATTTGACTCGTGCTGTTTAAATTTTACATGTTAATTGATGTTAAATGTAAAATGTAAGTGTAAATATTATGACAACATTTGTACAACTATTATAATAAACAGAAATATTTCTTTAAATATAAGTATAATGTTTGAAGAAAATGCGGTAGTTTATAGTGTGAACAAAGGATTCTCCGAAGAGAAACAAGAACAGTTATTTTGATACTATACGACAATAAATCTAAAAGTTTAGAAACGGACCTTCAGCAACTTAATCCCAAGGATAGGGTGTACTCAGTGTTCTGTCTCAGAAATTTATGTCGAGCGCACGTGTCTACTACTAATCAGGAGTGTAAGTTGGCAGGAGGGATGATACCTGTCAGTGACTTAATCCGGGGATTGGAGTAACCTGTAGTCCTGTGGGATTCGCATCGAGTCAACGGGTTACGACCTATTTATGAAATCTGGAGTATGTATTAAGGTACCCATGTGTACACTAACTGACGAAATAATATATCATTTGTAATAATAATGCTATTTATTGTACACTTCTTCTCTTTGCTTTATTGTATTGTATTTAAATGTTAGTTACATGAATTAAAAAGTATCAGTGCTACGGTTAAATACACAACTCCGTGAATGAAAACAAGCGTAGCACCATTTCACTACGCCACATGAAATGTTGCAATGACTTTGATGTGGGTAATCGCCACGGTAACATAGGTTCGATTTAGAGGTTTCATTTATTTTTGTACTTCACTATATGGGAATAATCCCAAAGCTCATAATAACAGAAAAGATTTTTGTTGAAAGTTAAATTTTGACATAGACATTTTAATAATCTAGATATGGTCGGCTGTTTTACGTTTTTGTATATTAATTCTTGGTATACTTTACATAACGAAGATTTAACTACGAGATGATAATAACCTAAATTTAATAAGTATAAGATTAAATACTGAAGCATTTTTATTTCTTACAAATGAGATTTTCCACATTCAAATTCAAAATCATTTATTTGTGTAGGTATTTTTTCAATATACTTATGCACGTCATTTTTTATCCTACCACCGTTTTAGAAAGGTGCTTTAACATCAAGTAGAAGAAATGGTGAAAAACGTTGTCAAAAAAGCAGCCGAAAAACCTTTTCATATAAATTCAATATCGCTTTAAATGTACCTATTTAGAAAAACGGTTTGGCTTATTTTGTAACATAATAAAAACCATATAATGTATCCTGTTGGGCTGTTCAAATAAAATCATGGAAGCGTAGTAAACATACATTTATACAAAACTCGCTAGCACTCCACGTCGATCGAAAGCTTCACTCGACATAAAAGGTCTCTTTGGACGTGCGATGTTATAGCGCGTGCCTCTCCGCTAAATACATGCTAAAATAAAATCAGACTATTTATAGCAGTGCCAAAACGCTCTATTCAGCAAACATGGCGAATTTTCATTCAGATCCGTATAAGACCCCTAAAACATTTTATCAACATACCTGACAATAAAGGAATTTGCAAAGTAAGAAAAAAATTTATTACTCGGGTTATTCAAAGAATTGCCATAATTTTTGCTTCCAATTCTCTACGTTATTCGGGTAGTCTAGAGCGAAGTAGACAGGTTGGTACCGAAGCAAAGTGTAGGAAGTTCTGCTGCACAAATCCAAACCAATAGTGAGTTGGGGGTTATAACTTTGGATACCAATGGAACAGAGACACTTAAACTGAGACATAAATGGACCCTGTTAATCAGAAAAGGTTCAGTCAACATATTATATGAAATCGAGTTACATACATAATCTACTAATCAAGTTTATCAGGAATGACAGAAATTCTTC
>DWJN01003954.1:0-12958 GCA_018248895.1 Carystus phorcus
ATAATTAAAATAGTAAATATGAAATTAACTGGAGAAATGTATATATCATGGTTATCAAATTGGTTAATTTTATACAAAGGGTATTGTGTTGTCACAAAGTTGGATGCCCTCGGGTTGTTATCAGGCTGATGGGCGGTGCCGGTGTACACACAATATAATACGTCAGATAACTGATCTCTAGTGATACTGAATGTTTTTGTTTCTTTTTTTTATTTGTCTTAGAACTGAAAGACTAGTGAATAATTTATTTTTCAGTGATTTACCAGCCTCAACATAATTTACTCTCAATCTTTTGTGTACTGTTTATGTCTTGTATAAAAAGTTATCATTAAACTGTATTTATGTATATTTCATTTGGCTTTGTGAGCAAACTTCAAAATACATAATATACAAATGCTAACCATTATTTTATTTTGTGCATTTGAATGAAGGTGATAGATTGTTAGATTTAGTGATGGGATTCAGGTTAAAATGCATTTAAAGGATTGCACATCTAAACAATTTACTGCCTTAAATGTAATGAATGAGCATCATGGTATTGACCCTAACATAGTGCATAAATGTATTTTTACATATACAATTGTTGTAGATACATTAAGAGTAATCTTGAGGTAGGATACTGAAATTGGTTCTCACTTTAATCTTTTACATTGTGCTATAACCACCACGGAAGTCTTTGTGATCTTAGTACAAGGTTTTTCAAAGATTTATTTGTATAGGTGTGTATTCTATAAGTAACTACACCGTTATGATTGTCATCACTGAACTGAAGAAGAAATTTATAGACTGTTCGCATAACAGCAGATCAGCGATATATTAGAAAGTGATTTATTTCTCATTTAAATTCTAATTGTTGTATTAATAAACCTTGTGTGCTTATTGCATAGATTATAAATGATCGCAGTTTTTATTTACTTCTATTTTATATTATAGCTTAGTACCTTTAGTGTAGGGTCTAAAATTAAATGCATACACATTATTTGAGAAATATTGCAAGTGATCTTGCATCAACTATATCAAATGCTGTTAATGTTCTGGAAAGAAATCATATATTTCAGTAGTAATTTCTGTTCTTCTATTAGTGACAATTGGCAAGTCTCAGTAATGTGGTCACTTGCACGCTTTGACAGGTAGTAGATAATTATTTTCTCAGTAATTGCGTGACATTAGCATTACGCTAATTGAATCTCTAAACATTCTAAAATAAGATTACAAGTATAATTTTAAATTCCGACAGGTATCTGATGCTTGACTTCTCCTTCCCATAATGTTATTAGTGACAATACCTCTTAACAATTTTAAACAAATTGGATTTTTTTATTGCAAAGGATCAAAGTTCAATTTTGTATCAACCAAATTTTGTCTTATCTGTTTATAATTAACAGGAAATAATTTAAAACTTTGTGCAATTTGTGCAAATATTATGAACTCAATACTCTTATGATAAGATGTAAAACATTTGTTTCCTGTAGTCTAAAATTGATATTTATAAAGTAAAAGGTAATGTTACTTAAATAATGACATTTGAACATTTCTGCTAAACATTTTAAACAAAATGAAAGCAGCCTAACTCTTGGATAATTAAAATAACAAACCAGTCTTAGCTCTGGTTAATAACTTATTATTATATGAATACAGAAGAAACTTTGAACACATGTAATCCAATATTTCTCCTGTATATGTTGTGATCACAATTATCAGGCAGTTATTTTACAAGAATATTTTGTGACATATTTTACAATAGTAATACAATAACGCTCATTTGGAACTACAGTGACATAGCTGCAAAAAAGGCAAAGCAGACCTAATTAAACAAAAAAATGATCACCATAGTCAAATTAGGAGTGATAATAAAATAAAAATAATACAATCTAATATATTGTATATATGTAATATTCATTAGCTGTAAGAACAGTTAAGAATCTTCATTAGTGTTCCTAAAAAATCTTAAATATGGTGCAGTGTAAAATTAACATTTTGCACTTATGTCACTGTCGCTAGAAATAAGCAATATTTTAGCTTCTATCACACCTACTGCTTCCAAAGAATGGTCCTGTGAGATAGCAAATAATTGTCTGGCTATGTGATGGTATCCTGCTGGTTGCCTGTGATCATCGGTCATCCATTATACCAAAACTTAATGATACATTTCTAAATATCTTGAAAAATATGCTATATTCTGAATAACTACAGTAATAACTATGGAATTTTTAAATAACAAAATCCTGCACAAGTAACAGCAAAACAATGTAGGTCTGCATTATATAAAAACGATATAAGCAGTTTTCAGTATGATAAACTTCAGTTAGCTATTTTTATGATCACAAATCACCCCTATTGCCTGAATATAAGGGGAAAATTTAGCTAAATGTCAAAGTTCACTTGATCCTTTCTTATATAATTCAGTCTTGAAAAAGGATACTTTATATGTGACTGAATGTGGTTTTAGTTAATTTATATAGCCTTTATGATTTTTCATAACAAAAATAAGTAACATGTACGGAAGTATATTTCTAATTACAAAATTACTGACAGAAAGTATTTACCAAGAAATGCCAGCCAAATGACTTAAAGCATGTACTTAAAAGTATTGATTTCTTTATTTCTCTATAGTAAATTGGTTTCCTATAAATAGATAAAACAGCTTAGTTACTTAAGAAGCTCTAAAAGTATTACATGACAAGACAAATAACAAGAATGTCAACTTGTCAGTACATAGGCCTTGAATGTAACTGTGTTATGAAATATAATTACTTATAGAAGCATAATAAAGGTTATTTTAAAGTTGTGGAATCTCAGTGCTAAGTCAAGTTGCTCTTTGGGGACCAAATCTTATACCAAGATAAATTCTTCAAGACGAAGCAGATAGGTTGGAGAATTGAAAAATCATATTTATTTTGTTATACACCACTTATTATTACTATGAGTTAATACAATACTTCTTGATGGTGAGTTGTGGTATAGTCTTGGGTGGTAAAATCTAAAATCTTAGTAGCTATTTAGTGTTAAAAAAACTACACTATTGACTTGAGATTGGAATTGGTCCTCAGCCTAAAATGAAATGCCATACAAAATTGTTTTTTAAATCGAAAGTTACATACTCTAAAAAAAATTATAATATATAAAATAAAAAATGCAAATAAGAAACCCTACAGTAAGTAGGCCTGGGAGAAGCAGTAAGTAACTACCTAGGAGATATTTCGTACTTACAGTTAATGGTGGAGCTTAGAAATTACTTACCTGTCCTTAAAATAATCATCCAATTTGTAAAAGCTTAAACAACATGTTATTAATTAGTCCCTAACTGGTATCTGGAACATGGTAGCAGTAATGAAATGGAGGACTGAATTAAATTTTAGACGGACAAGTTTATCTTAGTTATTATATTTTAACAGTTCTAATAATATAAATTGAACAGGACAGAGTGAAATGGCGTCTCTCAGTGTTGGCGGTCAAGACTCCCTTTGAGTCGCTGCACGATCTTAAGTAAGTATGAAAATAAACTACATAATTATATGGCGAAGATTGTCATTAAACTCAAACTCGAATCATTTATTTTATGGTATTATTTTTAAATACATTTATGAATGTCAAATATTTTGCATCTACCACCGTTTCTCAAAGGTGCCCTATAATGAGGAGAAGGGACGACGAAAAGAATCCTCAGCACATCTTTTAAAATACACTAATTACAATTACAAATACTTTAAACTACATTATGATTACTAACTTAAGTAGAAGTGGCTGTTTATTTCCATGCGTTCTTATCATTAATACACTCATGAACATTAATATTATTACTTATGAGTGAGTAATAATAATATTAATTCAAGGTGTGCCTTGAAGCCCGTCTGTCTAGCTACCAAACTCTTGATTGAGTCAGCCGAAAAATGATTTATTTTGTGTTAAAAGCCTGAGTACCTGCTTATTAAAGTTAATGCTTGACTACGGTCTCACCTGATGGTAAGCGGTGATGTAGTCTTGGGTAAAGCGCATTAACTTAGTAGAAGCCTTCACTCTTGACTTTACATTAAAATTATAATCAAACGGGACTACCGTTCTATTTCTTGGAAAGCAGTATCAGTTGTGCTTTTGGTGTCACTGATGTCTGAGCGATAATGACCACTTACCATCTTGCTCGTCTGCTTATTTATAAGGTAGTTCAGAGAAAATGGCATCCTTGAGTCCAAGCTAAACCTTTCTGTTTGTGGTTATCTTAGACAACGTTCAGAATTCTGTTTGGTTCCTGATCGAAAGTGTTGTATTTCTCTGGACACAGCAATGTAGACCATTCCTGCGATATCCCAGAGCATCATCAAATGTGCTGAATAACTGTCTTCATATTAAAATTATATGTATTTGTAATCGCTTCCGACTTATTGTAGCTCAGAATCTTCTACTGTTAAGCTCAGATTTTCGTTCACGATAAGAGGCTCACGGTCTACCACACTAGAATTTACTCGACTTTCGAGAATAAACATAATATTAATAATTAGTAAATATTAATAGTTATTCCTTTGCCAGTAATAAATTAGGGTAGGTATCTATGTATCTAATTGTAAGATATTTGTAAGTTTTAGTTTCCAATAGCATGTTTTTAGTTTCCTATGCATTAAATCAACGTGACTGTATCTATCCTAAGAAGTTGACGCTTCACAATATTCCAAAAAAATAAAATATTTACTACAATATCTAATTTTGCAGAAAGCTATTAATAGAGATATATTTATTGACGGGCGTCTTTCATACGTTGCTACTGTTATGAGTACTATTTTAAGCTAGCACATGTCTATACTGCATTAAATTAATTTCTAGCCCTTAATGTATTGATTGTCGAAGTTAACACTAGGAACACGGATTTTCAATCGTAATAAGGTAGGTTGTAGAAATCAGCCGTAATTCTAAGCTCCTAATTGGTCCGAAGGCCTTGTAAAGCACGATAATGGTTGCCATCAAAGATGTGTATCCAACTCACGACCACGCACGTTTACGATTGATAGAAGCCGTAGCTTTATTAATTAGCTGAGTGCTTCCTTGTTTACTACTGGATTATGTTTTATTATGTAGCTAAGTGCATTGATGGCATAAGAAATTGCTGTATAGTCTTCGTTGCTAAGTAGCTATGTACAGTATTGAAGTAAATACGTCAAGAATCTGAGTTAAATGAATAATAGAGTGTATAGCAACTATCGTATCGCTTCTAGAGTAGTTTCATAGGTACAATGGCTTGGTAAATCCAGACTACACTAGATATAACTGGTTCCGGTCGTCCGGTCGGTCGCTGGGTTTTCCTGCTTTAATCCAACAATAAATTAGTATAAAAAGGGTGACCATTATTGTACGATCATATTTTTAACAGTCATGATTGAAATCAACATCAGCCCATGAACAGCTAATGATAGATACAGTGGTATAGTTATTTTCTATAAACATCTTGGCAAGTTCCATTGAAAATCTTCAGTTAACTGTGAAAAGTTATTACATATTTAAACTACTCCTTTTCGTATTTTATATGTTGTATACTGTCTATATTCAAGGATTGCGTCGACAACTTCAACTAAATATATTGGATACCTGTCAGTGCAATCATATAAAACTGAAGGCCTGAAAGATTTGACTTGGTAAGTGTTCCACAGTTCAAAACTCCTCAGGTTAATCTTATGGAGGCCTTCGGTATATAGTTATATATTTGCTCATGTCTTAACTGTTATTACGTAAGGAACTCGGGACAAGTATACCAAAAATCCCTACATTCGCACTGTGACCCATTAGGTACACCTTTAGTAGATGTATCGGACGCATTGATAGATTATTTCCAAGTCTGTATCTCATTTTATAGAGGCATTACGTTCCAACATTGACAAAGTACATTTTCGAATCCAAAACTATAGTAGGTCAATGAAGTTGATTCTATCATGAATAAATGATTTTGAATATAAATTTAAGCCACCACCTGCATTTATCATTACAATTATCATATTCAAACAAAAACTTGTGTTAGAATAATAAGATACCCACCTATATTGAAATATTTTAGTGACGAATGAACGGACCTATTCATGATATTATAGTTACAATTCTGTCATGAGATTAAGACCCAAACATTTCATTACAGTTGATTAAAGTAAAGAAGACTTTGTAGTCTAATCATCTTATCGGTTATTGTCAATGGACAAAAAACCGGCTTCAATTAAATACGCCGTATTAAAATCGATTCCTAAGCCATACACATCAAGTAAATGCATGTTATTAGGGATAACTCAAAAACTACTCGTCAGATGTCGCTAAAATTATATGCGACCACATGATATTCGGCAACTTTTGAATATGAAAAGTATCATTCAAATTGGTCCACTTAATAAAAAGCTTCTAAGTTAATATGTTTACAGTACAACTAGATTTTGATACGCCTTTTAGAAACCGACGGTTACTGTCGTAAATATAGAGGGCGTCACTGTCTATTTCAGTTTGTGGGTTTTAAAAGAAACTTCTAGATCAACCGACTCAACTGACATCCATGACGTCACAGCTAAAGGATAAAAATAAATAAAAGAAAGCACAGTTTGTTCAGTTTATTCTTAACTTTAATGCAGACTAGAATAATACTCTTAGAAATGAGAACAACAATAGTTATTTCACATGTTACAGTGTACCTACCACATACCAGCTTCACAATAAAAGGCTATTTATTATCTGTGTTCCTCAATGTAAATAAATCTTATTCACAACAGCTAGCAATATAAAATTACGTCAGACTGTATTACCTATATTTACTTGAACATAGCTCAGAAATTTGAAGGGCGTGACCAGTGTCTAATTTACGAGCTCAGAGCCGAACGACATAAGGGCTTTATCATTCAATATAACTATTGTCTGAAAACTATAACAATATTAATTTAATTAAAAAAAATTCAAGTATTTGAACTACATATCATTCAGAATATTTCAAATTGATTAGGATCGTTTTATTCATACTATGAAATTACAAAAGAAAACATGTTTAAAATATATTTTCGTATACATAAACTCCGTTTATGGTTATAACACTAGAGGGATTTCAGTAACATATTCTGAATTGATACCAATTTAATTAAATTCACAAATCAAACACTGGTCGAAGGGCAAATAATAGGAAGGATACAAATAGATTAAGATAGAGGTACCTACACGTTTGGAAAGCATTAGTTCGGGGATAGGAAGGGATAAGCGGGATAAGTCCAGTGAGCACTGAACGGTGTCGTTACATTACAATTAGATAATTCAAATACGGTTTTTATACATAAATAAAACTCGTCCCCAGAGCGCTAAGCTTCACTAACAGCAGGACATACGATATAGGTTACATAGTTATGCTATAGCCACACTATAAAATTTACAAAATATGACATATCTTTTGAAACGCTACACGAAATAATGCTTTATTAATATTAATATATCCACTAATCAATTCTTTTATTCAATAATATGAGATTCATGATCTGACGTGTAGTATAAAAATAATAAAAATGGCAAGCCCACAGCCCAAAACATAAAACTACCAACGGTGTTGCCAGTTCAAATTAATTATATTTTTAGGCTGTGCACAAAAAATCTATGATAACAAAACTAACATTTAATAACTAAAAAAAATATAAAACGACTCACGATGGAATGATTATGAATGATGAAATATGAACTTTTATTTTTTAATAAATACCTATATTAAAAAAACAACTAAAGGTGGCAACACATGACAAATTCGAGACGGCACATGGCAATACCGGCGTGGCGTGCGATAGTACATTACTTCTATATCACTGATGCACCCATTCCACAAAGTAATTTAACAATTAAAATATCGCCCAATAACCATTTTTATACCTAAGCAGATATGAGTTGCTCTGATACTCAATGTAAAGTTACATAGTAAATTAATTTATTAAAATGGAATAGGTATGTATACATTTGTCATGATAATAACGGGGGGCCAGTTTTTTGTACGTCCCAGTTGGATTTTGATAATTTAAAGTTATGATTTAGTCGTAACTTTAAAAAATATCGATTTGTGTAAACCGACATCAATTGGATTCCGATAATAATAATTAAGTGAACTAAGTAGCAAGTACAAAAACCTGACCTCACAGTTGTACTTACACTACCTTAACTTAGCCACGAAGCGATAAGCAATCTGAACTCGGACTCGTCAGCAAGTTCCCCGCGGAACTGGTTTGAGTATTTTGTTACGGACCAACATGTTGGGGCCTGTTGCAACTATTTTTCTATTTTCAGTGAACGAGTGGACACAGGGTGCTAATGGGTTATGGAAAAATACCGAAAAAAATAATAAAAAATTGTTTATCAGATCATTTCCCAATTTTCTATAATGATACTAGCGGATAGATGTTATCCTACAAAGTAAATAAATATTTTATCGAATCGATTTGTCAATCTGAATCATTCTCGAATCCATCCCCATACGTCGTTAAGTGAGCTGTAAATTCCTAAGACGAAATAAATAATTTGACTTTGACAAAAAAGTCATTAAAGTCGGTGCAACTGTTTAAAGAGTCCTGTGACGTACACACGACCATATTTATATATATAAACATTTAACTTCTTTCAAACAAATTTTTGCATTAAAATAAATTTTACCTTAATTTTTTTTGTTTATTTTTTTCTAAAACCTATAAGAAGAGTTCCCATGTTTCAAAAAAAATCACAAAATGATCTATCTTATGGAATCAAAAGCTTATCTCTAGTATCAACAATACAACGACATTTAATTTCCACAAAAATGACAAAATGTCTTCATTAATCTGCTAGCATTTAAAAATGAGAACACATATAAATATTACTCAAAACAATTTTCCCTTAAACCAATGATTTCCTAAGTAAAAACACTTTAAAATTCCCTTGTATAGAATACATAAAAAGCAATCTTAAATAAATTCCTAAATTAAATTAAATTTTGAGTATTATAAAAAGTTCAGTACATTACAACAGAGCCCAATATGTTGGTCGTGATTTTTTTAATTAAAGCGAAATAGGTAACACCTCTACGCGCAATGTCTTCAAGAATTTTTTAAGTTATACATCAGAACAGAACCTAACTTAACCAATATACCGAAAACTTACAAAATTATAAAGTTAATATATCATTAACATAATAAAAATATTACAAGTATATCTTATTAACCGCCAGTTTCTGAAAGGCTTGTCAAAATTTCGTTCATATAACGCGCATATTAACGTGAAAGTTCTATGAAGTCAATTCGAGTTTCTGAAACGGTGATTAGCGAACAATTTCTGAATAATCAAGCTTTCTGCAACCCAATTGACGTTTGATAATAGATTAGACAGTGAATTTCTTAATTTTTTCGTTGATCAGCCTTTCAGAAACCGGCCGTAAGTGTAATAGATATAAAATTTGTTGTGGTGATTCTGTAATTGTTGTAATAATTTTTAAATTTGTTTCGTTGAACCCTATTTATAACCACGTATTACAGATATTACGATATTTAAGTCTAAATGATATTCTGATCGAGTATAGCTTAGAACTTAGCTTAGAACAATAAATACGAACGAATACATAACAGTCAGATACATAATAAAAAGCAACAGATGCATTTTATACTTTTAATAAACATCGTTGTATTATTATACAAAAATAACAAAATTGTGTACGTTGTATAAGAGCTAAACCCCACAATATAGAAGGGCTTAAGTATATATATGCTTATGTGTATATACAATATTTCGTCAATCGATAATAAACAGAAAAACACAATTTGAATAATTTCAATGTCTTATAATAATTTCTCACAAATACATTCAAAGTAGAATGTCGACTGTTTGTGTCCCTTCTGTAAAATTCGTATTTTGGTTCTGAAATTAAATGACGGACTTACTTAACGGACAATTTTTTATGTTTACGGCGCTCAGACTTTTAAAAAATCATTTTATTCAAAACTAATTTAATTTAGAATTATATTTAAATTGTTCTACTGTAATTAAGCGTAGAAACAGAAGAAATACAGCTCGAGGAATACTCGCGGAATAATTTTAATAAAAAGTGTGTAAATAACTGTCCTTTTTAATAGTATTAAAAAAAACCCTTGAGAGTTTATTATTGCTTCTTCCGGAATTAGTCACAGTAAAGATTTCTTGAAATATCTAATAAGAACAACATACAAGACTTACGAGTGCGTCGTGAAATGTTTTTGATATCACCCAATATTTATACGATTACAATATAATTGGTAAAATATTTACAGAGTGATAGAAAATAAGAATGTAATGAAATTAATAGACGTACATTAATAAATGAACTTATCATACATTTTTTGAAAAATATTATAAATGGTAAAACAATATTACTATTTATATAATCATAACGTATGTACTTTCCTCTATTCTGCATCCTAAAATTGTTCTTGTAAAATTTGGTTCCTTTAACTTCTCTCAAATAGTAAAAGGTCAGCAACACGTTTCACGTTGTATCCTATCTTCATGTTATTTAATTTAATTTCTTATGTTCTTCATTGTCAACTTGTTCTTCATATCGTTCTGTGCTTAATGTCTGATTATGTCTTCCATTAACTTCCACATTTTCAATTTGTTTACCATCAGCGTACCTGTAAAAATATTTTAAACGTATGTAATAAATAATACCTACTTCACACTACTAGGTTTCTCTGTGTTGTGATCATGGCAACACAATAATAATTATTCACACAGAAAACAGATTATGTTAATTTAAAACTGAACCCTACTAGGAATCGAACTCAGGAAAGACTCTTCAAATGGCAACTTGTTGATTGCGCTCAACAAGTCATTAAATTTGTCCATATATTTTTACTCAATTAAAATAATTATTAATTAAGGCGTCATGCCTGGGGAGTGACCGAACTCCACCTTTAGATGTTCAGGACTTTTCATATGCAAGTACTGTAGCAAACTTCGATAGCGTGATTCAGGTTTAACGTGACGTCATCGTTGTAGTGCAGTCAAATTCAAATTCAAAATTATTTATTCATATAGGTATTATTTCAATACACTTACGCACGTAATTTTTTGATTCTACCACCGTTTCGGAAAGGTGCTTTTACATCGAGGAGAAGAAACGGCGAAAGACATGCAACACCATCTCTTTTGGCACGTTAGGATCCGATCCGTAGATACTAATCTTATTATCAATATTTACCATTATTCAGTCACCACCAGTAACCTAAATAAGTAGGGGACATCGGAGTCAAACAAGTCACCTGATGATAAGTTGTCATCATTGAAGAAAACATAATAAACCATAATTAACACCAAGGAATTAGTAAAGCGTTGCCCTCTAAAAAACAGAAGCGAGAAACCCGCGTCACATTTCTTTACACTGCTACCGAGATCTCAAAAGGACATTTTATGATCCATATAATTAATTCGTTTGATTCATTAATATGCGAGGTACCTTTTGAAGAGCATCTCAAATAAATTGAGCACGGGAGCCTCCCAGAACAGCCACATCAGAAGACTTAGAGTGAACGTGACAACCATCATACCGAACGTTGAATACAACTGAAAAAAAAAGATATATAATTGAAAGTAATATTTATTCCTCACACTCATGTATCGCAACTAGGGTCTTTTGTGTGTGTGGAGGAGTTCGCACAAAGATGCAACGTAACAAACAACCCAAAAATGCTACACACAATTCTGAAAGATAGGTTGTGATATAATACCTTTCATCATGATTATCGGGAGATTAATTGTGTGAACTATTCAATGGTTTGTTGTGATTTTATCAATTCAATGGTTTGTTGTGTGTTGTGATTTTATCATTCAAAAAACAAGCGATCGTTTATTGCGCATTCGTCAGTATGAGACAGATCTAAGAGTACCGTGATTTTTTTTCTTTTTCGAACGGTCAGACGTTACTGCTTACAGGTAACCGTATGCTTTTATTACACTATGAATACCTTTGCGAAAATAACTCTGCATCTAATTTACCTGCCAATTTTAATAAAAGCTAGTAATGGATTTAACTAAAATGAAAAATCATGAATTTGTTTGTGTGACACAAACGTTCGTGATCACCCATACTGGTAAATATTGTTTGTTAGAGGTCATTCGCGAACTGCAAAAGTTCTTCATAAAACCTAATAGTAAATGTAGTTATAACTCACGTCATCGATAGCGTCGCTCGTCACCGGCGCTCGTGATAGCGCCACGAACCTTAAAGTCAACATGAAGTGGGTCAGATACACTCCGTATGACAGTTTGCTGAGAGGAACTAACGCAGACCAGCTAAGTGCGTCACTGACAAAGGCTGAAACCAATGCAGTTATTAAGCATACAACTTTACTCATAAACAAATATTGAAAAATTTTGCTATATTTAACTCTATTCTATTAACGATGATTATGAAATGTACATATATTCAAAAGGCGCCTTATGACATATCTAGATCAGAACGTTCTCCTTAGCGACCGTACAAATTGTTCGATTGAAAATGGGAAGCACTTGGTGTTTCTTTCGATGTCTCGAAGGCCTTTGATAGGGTCTGGCACGCTATCCTTTTAAGAAAGCTCCCAGTTTAAGACTTATCCCGTCGCCTCGTTGCTTGGATAAAGAATATCCTGAGCGGACGGCCCCTCCGTGTTGTGGTCGATGGCTGTTCATCACAACCCATGGCCATAAACGCCGGAGTGTCTCAGGGGTCTGTTCTCTCCCCTACTCCATTCTTACTGCATGACAACGACCTGCTTATGCCCGGTATATATGGGTATGCAGATGACAGCACAGTAGTGAAGCGATACCTCCCAAGTGTTCGGGCCAGTAGAAATGAAATACAGTCCGAAAGAGAGACCATGATGGAACGTTTGAATCGCACAGTTCGGGCCGTGTCCGACTGGGGCCAATGTGCAATTCAATTCCTCTAAAACACTAGATTCTAGATTGGAATAGTTTGCCTGCTTCGATGTACCAGGTT
>DWJN01003955.1:0-12958 GCA_018248895.1 Carystus phorcus
CATTAGGAGACTCCGTGTGCAATGTTAATGTTTTTTATGACATTGACACACTACTACACCCACGACCCACATTTATCTATAACGAAAATATCTGTCTCAGCCGGCAATCAAACCTGGGACCCGTCGCTTCTCCAGCAAGGTTGCTAAAAATAGGCTACGTAATCCTCATATTACTTGTATTAAGTCTCATTGTAGTGGTAAAAGCCAAATGGAAATACTTATCAATATTTTGTTACAGAAATGGATATATTCTTAGTTTGGCTCTTCAGCTTTGTGTTTGGGTTTTGGATCTTCAAAAAGCTGAAAGAATGGCAAAATTTACCTCCCGGTCCCTGGGGGTTACCTATCGTCGGATATTTACCATTTATTAATAAGCAACATCCCCATTTAACGTTAACTGAACTGTCAAAGCAGTATGGACCGATATATGGGTTAGGTATGGGAAGTCTGTACGCTGTTGTACTATCCGACGCCAAGTTAGTGAGGGAAGCATTTGCGAAAGAAGCATTTACTGGTCGTGCACCACTCTTTCTGACACATGGAATAATGCATGGGAATGGTATGTCATAGAATTTAATAAACTTCGATACAAAATATATTGTAATAGAAAATGTATATTGATTTGTGTAATTATTCTGTAAGGTATAATATGCGCTGAAGGAAAGTTATGGAAGGATCAACGTAAATGCGTAACAAGTTGGCTCAAAAGCTATGGAATGAGCAAACACAGCGCTTCTCGGGATAAACTTGAAAAAAGAATAGCTGTCGGGGTTCACGAACTGCTCCAAGTAAGGGTGTTATCTGTGTTGTATTATTTTTTACATACTTTATATCAATTCGTTGTGTTTTGTGTTGTCTTCCATATTTACCGTTTTAGTAACCGAACAAATGCTAGGGCGTGAATATAGGGCGAGCTGACATTTGTGCAAAAAATACGAAAATATATTACAATAACATAATTAATGGAATCACTAAAGTTTGAGAGAATAATCCTCGCTTAAAACAATATGACGTCCAATTCTATCAGGCCTGACACAATTCTATTACAATTTCACACATACTTTTAATAAAAAAGAAAAATATTACTGATTTATGTAAGAAAAGAAATTATTTATAGGCTTGTATCTACATGTATATTATTATGATGACATGATATTTGTTGTGTCGTGTGTAAGGATCGTGTTATTTGGGAGCGATGTGCGACACAATATATTTGTTGTGCCGGGACATTGGTTTTTAAAAGTTCCGATTCCCACAATAGTAAATGCCGTAATCTGGTGTAAATAAATTCTATAAATATAAATTAAATTGATTCATGTAAAATGTTATAGAATAGTATCTCATGGATCAAATAAAAGCATGCAATTTGAGTCATGAAATTTAATTGCTAGTTAAGTTCAATTAAAATCATTGAAATTAAAATTTATGAAATCATTGAATTTCAAACATGTCAACCTACGTTATGTCAGAAATAAATTGGAAACAATTTTTTTACAAAAAAATGTGTTATAACATTATTGCCTTTATTGGGGTATTAAAAAGTAATGATTAAAGATATTTATTACTATAAGTATTTGCAATGTTTAATTATTGATTAGTTAAGTGTTTAATTCATCGTGCACTTTACTACGTCTCTTTATACAAACCTGTTATATTCTTAGCTTTTGTTCGTAAGGTCATCAAAGATTTTGAATATATTATTATATAGGTGACCTAAACCATTCTGAGATCAAATTTTATTGGCAACAAAAAATAACATTTTGTTCTTGAAAGTGACCTTTTGGTGGCACTGATAAATGTTAGCGAGTCTCGAGCGGCAAAAACATAATCTTTAACTTTTTGTACTGAGCATGCTTGGAACTCTCAGAAGGCGCTAGTCACAGTCATTTGTTTAGGAATAATACATAAATCACCATACATTCTAAGTTTAAACTAATCAAATTTAAATTTTAGAACGTTAAAGGAGCTGTTGGGGCCCCCGTTGACTTAAACCTACTGCTCAGCCATTCAGTTGGCAACATTGTGAATGAAATCATATTTGGATTCAAGTTTCCGCTGGAAGACAAAACTTGGCATTGGTTTATGCAAATACAGGAAGAGGGAAGTCACGAAATGGGCGTAGCCGGTGTTGTCAACTTCTTACCATTTGTACGGTACGTAGATGAGCCACGCTCCTTAAACAAAATAAATCGAGTACTCAAGTGCTTTATTAACACATTGCTATTATTTCTAGGTTCGTATTACCTTCTATCCGAAAGACTATGAGTGTTTTAGTGCGCGGTCAAGAACAAACTCATAGGTTGTATGCTAGTGTAATAAATCGACGTCGTCAAATGCTAGACCTAAAAATACCCGAAGGAGCTGAATATACCCCTCACGCCAACATTTTTAATGAACATCCCGAGGGATTTATAAAATGTATCAAATATAGTAACCATACGTCGAATCATGAAGAACATTTCTTTGATCCTAAAATACTTCTGCCGTCTAGAGACGAGTGTATTCTGGATAGTTTTTTAATAGAACAAAAGAGAAGATTTGAGTATGGAGAGTACTCTGCTAAGTATATGACAGATGAGCAATTACATTACCTTTTGGCGGATATGTTTGGAGCGGGTCTTGATACTACAACCGTTACATTCGCTTGGTTCTTTTTGTACATGGCTCTATACCCAGATGAACAGGTGATCTTTGTGACACTTTCTTGACGACTTTCATGTTACAATAATACATAACAGTACTCGGATACTTTCACACTTTCTTTGTTAATTAATTAAATCAGTGATAAGTCATACTTTTTTTGCAGGAACTGATACGGAGTGAAATTCTTTCTAAATTCCCAGATGAAAGTGAGATAGACAGTACAAAACTTCCTCTTCTAATGGCAGCGATTTGTGAAACGCAACGGATACGTTCCATAGTGCCTGTTGGCATACCTCATGGTTGTTTAAAAGTGAGTGTATGACAAGGGTCATTCGTTGGTTTATTTTAGTGAGAGTTCATTGACCTTCTTTTCAGGAAACTTATTTGAGTGACTACAAAATACCTAAAGGTGCAATGGTTATACCTCTTCAATGGGCGATTCATTCAGATCCCAAAATATGGGAAGATCCAGATGACTATAAGCCAAGCCGTTTCTTGGATGAAGAGGGTAATCTAATAAAGCCACAAGAATTTATTCCTTTTCAAACTGGTAAGTTGTGTATTATTTAGTTTAATTATAATTCCATTATAGTGCTTAAAATTACTTTAATTTATAGGCAAGCGAATGTGTCCAGGAGACGAACTTGCTCGAATGATATCAACAAGTTTTGCGGCTGGATTGTTGCGGCGAATTCGTATTCGATTTGCTTCTGAGCCTCCAACTCCCGAAGAGCTTCAAGGAATCATTGGTATTACTCTCTCGCCGCCAGAGATACTTTACTTATGTGAACCTATTTGAATAAAACTGTTTATTTACTTTTTGTTCTATTAAGTTAGTAAGTTAGTATTGTAGAATAATAATAGTGGGCATTTAAATAAATTTCATGTCATAATGAAGTGTGTGTCTGTTATTTATTAATATTATCGTCACAATGTTTTTTATTTGTGTGAACTACTTCACTAGTTTTAAATTTACTTCTCTCATTTTGTGAGGATACAGCCGAATAGTGGTGTAGAACAGTGATAATAACTTTATTTTTATAAAGCAAGGTTCTACTAATGTGTGTAGATTCAGGTGTAGATTTATAAATAAGTAATATGCAATATTGTATAAAAACAAACGTATGCAAATTCTTCATCATTTATTTTTACTTTTACTACATACTTAATTTAAAAACATAATGCGATATTTACAAAGCTTTAGGGTAAATAATGGTAATATACCAAAGACGGTGAGTTGTAATCTAAAATAATCATATATTGAAACTCTAGTAACGCAACTTGGTTGCACAAATTTTAGTTTCTCTTTACACAATTTATTTTTATTGTCTTTGTAGTAACAATGCGTAAATACTACGGCGGCAATAGTTGCCGCCCTTAGACTAGCTGCAGGCTCCTACTCTACCATGGAATGTAACCTGATGTGTATACTCATGATAGGTATAATCTTTACAAACTACATAAACTAGATATTACATGAACACGGGCAAACCACAATGAATGAATATCAACAATATTCGACCATAATGCAAAAAACATGAGATCACACTCAACATACAACACTCTCAAGTGATAGCTATTAATAAATAATGATCTAGAATTATATTATTTTGGTATAGGAAACTAGAGCTTACGATATCGCTGATCGAAACATATTGATAAAACCTACTTACTCACCGCGTATGCGATCTGTAACAATCTCAAAGACCGTAAACCTACGCGTAATACTGTAAACACACAAATAACAATTCATAATCTCAACGATGGGAATTTTCAGTTCTCTCCTCTTAAATAATAAGTTCGGTTTACTAAATTGAACACTTTATGCACAGCCTCGACCATCGCAGCTGCGATGCCATCACTTAAAAAATAAGACTTAGTTTAAATTGTCATAGATACGCTCTAAAACGAGTGATCATTGAATACTGGTGGGTGTGTTTGTGGCAATACGGGGGGCACGGCTAGTGCGCACCGACGTGTCGCAAATGCAGATGATCTGGTAAGAGCGCAGCTGGAGGGCACGGTACAGCTTCACGAGGGACAAACTTCACACGAAAAGATTCTGGAGCTATCGTTGCGCCAACAGTGCCCTCTAGCGAGGGAGCAGCGTCACCTGCCTCCATCTGGACGTCGAATTGATGCATCATGCCCGCGAAGAACATGAACATCTCCATTCTCGCTAGTACATCTCCGAGACACATACGACGCCCGACACCAAAAGGCATGAAAAATTCCGGTCGCCTAATCTTGCCGTTTTCGTCAATGAATCTGCTCGGGTTGAACTTATTGGGCTCGTCCCAAAGGTTGGGATCCATGTGAACACAATTGATGAGTGGTACGACTTGTGAGCCAGCAGGAATTCTGTAACCATTAAGATGGACGTCCCTGGGAAAAGAAAAGAAGAATACATTAATTAATTTCAAGTCATATTTAAACATTGAAATCCTAATATTTCACTAAAATTAGCAAAATTCTACTTACTTCGTCGGAGAGTGTGTCGTTGCCAAAGGAACAATACTTGACATGCGTAAAGTTTCCAAGATAGTGGTTTCAGTGTAAGGGAGACTTGGCATGTCTTCAATAGTTGGCAATCGTTCGCGACCCACAACAGCATCAAGTTCTTCTTGCACCTTCCTCTTGACATCTGGATTCCGTAGCATAAAAACGATCATCCACAAAAGAGACGACTTAATGGTTTCCATACCAGCAGAGAAAAGGTCCCCCAGTATCTGCTTTATTTGAAGTTCTGGAAGAAATATTGTGCATCTTAATGAAATGACTCTAAACAACATAAGGAATAGTTATTTTTGAGATTAATTGTATAACAGTAAACAAAGTACATATTTATTTACTCACCATGATCTCTTCCTTCAAATAAATCCCCAGCTCTGCCTTCGATCTTTGCTTTTTCGATTTCAATAAGGTAAACATCGATAAGATCCCTGGCGTTGTCAAGATCAAGGGTGTCGCGGTGCTCGTCGATGACTGTTTGATAGAATGCAAACATTTCTTCACGATTCTTCGCTACCTTTTCTTGAGCTTGGGCCTTGCCAGGAAGGTACTAAAATATTTATATTATGTTAGTTTTATACACAACTCGTAGGATTAAATTTTTTTATATTTTATTTTTTATTTAATTTCAAGTATTAAAAGCAAGTAATAAAATAAGAATTACATTATAAAGTGGGATGTATTCTCCGTAGTGGATTTCGCCGAAAAGCCTCATGCCTTCTTCGATAAGATGATTCAACCGTGCGAATCGGGCATCACCATGACTGAAGCGCACTGACATGGTTATTCCACAGATCACATTGGATACACCCAAAGCGAGTAGCGGGTTGGCATCAATTGGCGCGCCATTCGACCGGTGCAAGTTTTCCATCAGCTCATGAACTTCGTTCTGGTGAAAATTAATATAACATAACACTAATTTCTTCAAAAAAATTAAATAAATAAATTGGACTATTCATCGACTTCGTAATTACAAACCTTAATTCTGCCTTCCATGATTTTCTTGCCGTTGCCCATGTAAGTCATTCCGAACTCTCGGAGCTTTTCATGTAGGAACCGGCGTTGGCTTTTCCAAAGACGGCCCACGCTGTTGATGATACCTGCATAGAAGGAGGCGGTGAGCTAGGATCTACGCATGTGGGCGGCGCCCCACCCGCGGGAGGGTACTCGACTCTCCCGCCCCGTAAACATGTGTGCTTACCAGTATAAAACTTACTGATAACTTATGCAAAAGTTACTTTGAAAAAAAAAAATTATATTTTCATTATTCAAATTTGAAAAACATAAAAAAAATAATATGAAGTGAATATGAAAATAATAGTATAATATTTATATAATATCAAAACCGTAAAAGAATTGAGAATTATCGAATATTTCAATTTTAAAAACTTACCTAGACCATCCAAAGTATTCATGAGTGGAGTGCAGGGTCGACCAGTCAATTCTTCCCGGCGAAAGACATCTCTTATGAGTTTGTGATCGCTGAGCACTACAGTCAGTTGATTGCCTAGTCTCGCTGAGAATAGAGCACCGTAGATCCGCGCCAACTCCAGGAACGTCTTGTGGCGAACTCCAAGGAACAGCAAGTAGCCCACTACTGGAAGCCCCCAGGGCCCCGGGGGCAGTTTGCGGATATCACGCACCAGGAAGATTAGCCGTGTCGCCAGGAAAACAGCGCTCGCCACCAGCAGCAGAGGAAGCGTAGTACGAGACGTACAGTAGCTCACAACTTGCCAGAGCCCCCACAACAACTTAGAGTTCGTCAGTATAGTTATCATGTTTATATTTTTTGTTACTGAAATAACTTGTTTTTTGAAAGTGAACCGAACATCACATTAAAACGCGGAGTGTAAATCGCGATTGTGCGGTGTCGAGAACGCTGTGATCGTATATCGCGTGCGACCGACGTTTGCGCACTGGCGCGCCGCTGGCGTGGCCTTGCGAATAAATACGCGCGGGGTGGCGCGAGCGCAGGTTCGTCCCACCGGCGCTCCTCTCTCCGCGACTTTTCCGGCCGATGCCGGCTTGCTACGACACGCGTAGCGCTGTCGTAGACTACTCTTAGTTTCAGTCTGTACGAAGTCAGAAAAAGGGATAGCATTGTTTGTTCTGTAGGTCAGTAAGTACCTACTCATAGACGTGTTTCGTGTGAAGTGAACAATTTATAAATTACACGAATATTATTTAACTGATAGGCGTGAAGGCGGTCGGTTCGCATGATGACCTCACTAGCGTTGTAGATACGAGTAGATTCGTTTGTAGCCATTGAGCTCGTGAATCGAGTTGGCGTCAAATTCGGCGAGGGGTGAGAGGGGCTATCGAGGTCGCGCGGGTGTGCATGCAGATGATAAGATTAACGAATTGCGTAAGTTGGCGCAAACCAAGGTGATGGCAGGTCGACGACTCGCGCCTGTGAGCCTTGGGCGAAGTTCTACGCGGGCCGACCTCTAAGCGACACTTAAATATCTCTCACTAAAATTATCACTGATCGCACTTCATTATACAAGTGTGTTGTGGCTCTGTTATTGCTGCGTAGGTATGTGTGTACGTGGAATGTACTTGCGAACGATTTATACTTTTCGAGTAAATGTCAATTAAGAAATATCAATGTGTAGTAATTAATAACACTGATATAGTATTCATTATTAAAATGTTTACTTAAACTTGTTCGTAATATGTGTGTATTATTATTTTATAAGTTAGTATGCTTACAATAATACGATAATTGTTTTTATGAAAGTTGACAACGATCGTGATAAAATCATTCTCATTTATAGCTCGACAAGGGATAGCTCACACGTGGGCTTATTTGCTTCACCTCTAATAATCTAAACTAATAACGTCCTTTTCAGCTTACGATTCTGTGGTCTGAAAAGATACTTTGAAGTACCCTTGAAAAGCGTCTCCATCATTCTCCTTATCCCGTTACAAAAGATCGATGCTCTCTTTAGGATGACTTTTAGTTTTCTTTTACTTTGCTTAGTTACATTTTTTTTCATAAACTATATCTTTCCTAATATCATAATTGAGGCAATGGTATATGCATCAGTGAAAGCGTTATAATCAATAAAATGTTATTATGTAGTACAGTTATATATTTTTAAATATTCCAATGAAGTATAAATAATTTTAATTAATTCCAATGAAGTATAAAAAATTTTTAGGTTAATAATATCATTAATATTGTAAACATATCAAGTTCTCGATTTCTCATTTGTCCATACATGTAGTTACAAAAAACTTATTAGGATAAATATTTTAAAAGTATATTTAAGAATATTATAACTAAACTTGTTTTAGGCCTTTTGTCACATTTCGTAAAAGAGAAAAAAGTAAAAAATGCTTCAAAGAGCTTTGTTATAGCCTAGTGGTGCTTCGCTTGACATACTTATATGAAACAAAAAAAAAACTACTAGAATTTCTCGTGGGCTCTTCGCTGTTTTATTTTTCTAGTTCGTACTAGAAAGTCCGATGACCCTTTTATTCTATATTTTTAAAATGTGTAAATACAGAATAATAATAAGTAATAAATAATGGGTTGTAAGAGTAATTTAAGAAATATTTTTTAAAGTTCTAGAATATTTTTGATACCGAATATTAGTAAAATTAGTTTTTTCTTACATTTACAATTCAGACATGACTGAGAAAATTTAAATGAGCTTACCATAATCATAATCAAATCGGATTTCGATTATAAGTTGGCGCTAATCTGTCTTTAAATATTTACATATTGTACGGAGAAGATTTTAAAAAGTAAACCTTTAAATGATGTCGCGAGAAAAATAGTGGTAGTTTGCTAAAACTTTTAATTAAAATAACAACATATTGACATTCAATGACATGGGAAGAAATTTTAAGTTGAATATTTAGTTATTGTAAACAATTTAAAGAGCGAAAAAGAATATCCAAATTTTAAAATATCTTAAGATCCTCTAATTTTACAATCATAGTAGAGCCATTACAAAATTAGGTGGTGATTTACAGATAAGAATAAGTTTAAGACTAATAACATAGATATTTTTGTCTTTTCATTTTCCAGCCTTTGTAGCTTAAAAGCAAAACCTTAATTAAAAGTTTCTTGTAATTTTCTCACCTTAGAAACCAATTACTTGTTACCAAAATCGTAAATTAAATCAATTATTGTAAGATTTAAACATCTCTAATTACTAATCAATTCACCGCTTCTATATTAGTTAGTAAATCGTAAGTGATGCTCTAATGAATACAAATGTATATTTACATACGTAGTAATTTCAAAAATATTTCTTACAATAACGATAAAACTGTAGATATTACATCAACTTTTCTAAGTATTCATATATTGACGGCGAATCTTTACAACACAACAAAAGTGAATAATCGTACGAGTATATAAACAATATCGTTAAAGCTCATGTGTCTATTACTCAGCAGTTAGCGAGTTCAACATACGGAACCTGGGATTAGATTACATTCTATTCAGCGAAAAGGATCGTCTGTTGTCAATGACCGATTTCTTATTATGTTTATACAATGTTCCATATACCAGCGAGTTCTTTTATATTGAACTCTGAATTTGCATGATTGAGTACGTAATGAACAAAGTGACATACATTTATATATATAATTCTTCTGTCCCTGTCTATGTCACTGAACTCTTTCAAATTCGACTGGTTTTGATGGTTTAAGTCCCTATATCTTCGTATAGTTTACATACTTAGGGTTTTGTAGAACCCTTTTTGAAAAATGAATATAAAACGCATAATGTTATACTTGCAAGATTGTATAAAAGTTGTTCATCACATTCAATGCCTTTTTCCATAGAATTTCAAAAAAATATTAGTAGTGGTAAATTAATTTTTCCTGTGCGCTTGATTGCTGGAAGTTTAAAAACGACTTAATAGTTTTGGATGCACTTTTCACGCTTCGCATGTAAGCTTGTCGCGATATATGTTTTTTATTAATTATATCCATTCAGAAGTAAAAAACATTTTGATTTAAAATAATTCCGAATGAACATTTTTTCGAGTGTTAGCATAGTTTTCCTGATAATTCACAGACACTAATCGTTGACTGTCCATCTAGTAACAAACGGCACCACATTATCACTACCAGAATTTCACTGCTTACTTATTGTATTTTGCACTGAACCAATCCTTAGGGCCATAAAGTGAATCCTAAGCATGAACAAATCGATGAATCTATTCAAGAATAGTCTACCGTTGTCAGTAAGTTGCGTGTGGTATTATTATTAGGTCCCTAGTCACGTACATCTAATGAAATAAAATGAGGCAATGCAAAATGGATGACAAAACCATATTAAATAAATCTAAATAACCTTTCCAATAGTTATTTGAAAAATGCAAAGTTTGGCTTGAAATCGTATGGAGGAATGTTCTTACCTCTCAAAGGTTTCTCATAGTTTTGTCTACGACAATTTTTGTCATGGAATGATTAACAGATGTTTTGTTCAGTTAGTGTGGTAAGGTGTCTAATATAAGGCTCCAGGTCAGGGCTAACACTTAATTACAGGATAAAAAATGAAAGAGGAGACAGGAGAAATTTTAATTTCAAGGTTTCGTGAAAGGACAACAGTAAAGCTTATCGAAAATCTACTTTTGCCGTGTTCAAAGAGTATCCGAATTCCTTTTGCTTTTTCCAACTTAATTTGATTTACCATTTGTCCGTATTGAGGGGGGAATCCAGCTCCAAATTCTATGTCGACCAACTACGATTCCGTAACTACTCGTAATATTTTACTGATATTATCATCTATCCGTGAAGCCTGCCCGGCTAACTAAATTCGTCGTTCGTGTAATAAGGACCTGGGAGCCAGTGCTTTTTAATTTTTTGTTTCTTCTCTCTCTGCCAGCACTATAGTTAGATAAAAATCCAATATGCTAAATAAATACCAGACAAATTAACTTAATAGTATTTTAAATTGTAATAGTACTCGTATATATTATTTCATCATATCTCATTTTAGTTCTTCAAAGTTGTTCCATTTTATCTGGTCTATTAATATTTTTAAATGTTTAACATCGGCTTCAATTTTTTAAAATACATTTCTATATCGGATTAATGTATCATAAATTTATTTTAAGTTGGACCGGATTAGCTTGCATGCATATACATTATGCCGATAGCTATTATAAAAGGATATTATGTATGTTTTATCGAGTTGAGTTACCATCGAAATGACCACCTGGTGTCTGATTAAGAACTATTTAGATGACAACGTAGTATGGGCATGTCTGTTTGATTTTAGGGCTGTGTACATCGAATAAACAGCGATGATATTATGACCGAGGTTTTTTTACTAGACTGATATCAAAAAACCTCTACAAAAAAACAAAAAAAAACCTCTCTACCGAACGCAATATTTGAAAAATCCAAATACTTCTTTGACTTTGAACAATATCTATTTAAATTTACTACAAAGCTATCTTGAATTGAAGCAGTTATTTTAAACAAACCTCGAATGGTACACTAAACTAGTTACATAAACTATTAGTGGGTGAAAAGAATCTAATTGAAACAGTGACAACAATTACGTCTTCAATTAATGGGATTTATACAGATTGCAAGTACTGGTTCATTGTACTTCATGAGTAAACACAAATTTCATTGTGTATTGTTCATTCGTGCGTAGACATACGTCAATGGACAGTTGTACAGGGGTAATATTTGTGCAACCTCTATTCGTATATTCAGACTTATACCTGAGCCCATGACATACATTTTTATGTTTTAAAATAATGAACTATTCGCCATTCAGGACAAAATTTCGTCAAGGTGACAAAATTTAATAATGTTATAGCCATTTATGCAAATTAATTTCAATAATAATACTGAATATCTATAAGAAGTATAGTAGAGTTAACTTTTGTTACTCAAAGAATTAAGAATTAATTGTTATACATTTTTGAGTTTAAGGAATTATTTTACTTTTAATATGTACTATAGAAATTTACTTCCAACTACAAAAAAAAATTAACACTTTGGAAAAGTAAATGTATTTATGTATATTAAAGTGTCATGGTATTATCGACTTGATCTCCTGAAGTACCTATAGCTATTGCTATTAGACTTTATGTTGATTGTATTTTTGATGGCATATATTAAATACACTTTCGTATTGACCATGACTCTAACGGTAGACAGACATTCCATCTCAAGGTCTCCATTACTTTTTGTGTAATGATATAAAATATTTGTGACGTCAGAATAAAGCAACAGACAAACGTAATACCGAAACCTATATTTATTCAGAAATTATTAAGAGATACATTTCTAACATATATGTATTGATTTTTGGAAAATAATATATATCTTAATGATTAAATTATTAATGATATTTATTGGCAATTTTAATGTATTTGATTTAGTTTAATAGTTTCAATTTACATAAAGAGTGTGTCTATTGGATTAAATTACACGTTGGCAAGATGGCACTGTTGTGGTCGGCGAGTGAGTTGTCGAAAGGAGCTCTGGTGGGAAAGAATCACTTGAGCAGAGTAAATTTTCTTGGAGGAGTCGATCTGAACAGTTGTCCGACGTATTGCGTCTGTATTTCTGTTAAGTTATTTAAGTATCAGTATTATTAGTTAGTGTTGACGAATATATGAGTATGTAGTAAAGGGAAGTTTCTTTGAGTATTTGTTTTTCTTTACATTTGTATTATTTATTTACGTATATACTTATATAATATAATTGGTCGCGGTTGGTCGTCCGTATAATCGTGAATCTGTATGACTGAGGGCCGGATAATCGAGTTTTTACTGTAATATGAGCAGTGCCTACGTCAGAGGGCATGGACAGTTAC